>VZTH01011200.1:0-129423 GCA_013397815.1 Aleadryas rufinucha
GGAGAGGTCCCGGCCCGCACACCTCGCCTCCCCCCGCCCTTCCCTCTCCCCGCGCCGCGCCCTCTGATTCCGTCATCGCGCCGCGCCGCGCGCAGAGCGCCCCGCCCCTGGGTGCCGGGCGGTTGCCGAGCAACGAGCCCGGGGTGGGCCCCATAGCGCCCCCCAGCGGCCCCCGCGGGACCCGCAGGACAAGAGACCCTGAAGGGCTGGGGAAGGGGCTGGAGCACCCGGAGCGTCTGAGTGAGCTGGGAAAGGGGCTCAGCCTGGAGAAAAGGAGGCTCAGGGGGGACCTTGTGGCTCTGCACAACTCCCTGACAGGAGGGGGCAGCCGGGAGGCGGGGTCGGGGTTTGCTCCCAGGGAACAAGGAACAGGACAAGAGGAAACGGCCTCAAGTTGTTCCAGGGGAGGTTCAGGTTGGATATTGGGGAAAATTTCTTCCCTGAAGGGGTGGTCAGGCCCTGGCACAGCTGCCCAGGGCAGTGGCAGAGTCACCATCCCTGGCAGTGTTCAAAATATGTGTGGATGTGGCACTTGGGGACCTGGTTTAGTGGTGAACTTGGCAGTGCTGGGGGGTATGGACTCAATGACCTTAGAGGGCTTTTGCAACATTAGTGATCCTGTGATTCCATGATTGTCGGTTCCCTGCTGCAGTGCTCTGGCAGGCAGAGCCCTCACAGAGTGCCGGGCACGGGCCGTGAGCTGCCTCCGCTCCCCTGGTGTGGCTCCTGCCGGGTGAACCCCTGGCATTAGCTCTTCCAGGGCTGCGGGAGCCAAGCTGAGAATCAGGCATCAGGAGACTGCTTTAGAATCCCAGGATTTTTAAATGAATACTATTTTTGAGCTCTTCCCCCACACACAACTCAACATCTCCGGCAGATCGCCTCCAGCTGACAGCCCTGAGCCGCCTCCGCTCCCCCCTGCCCTCGAGCTTGCTTCCAATCCTGCCTGGGGATGAATTTTAAAACCTGAATCCATACATACAGTCAGGTATAGAGTCATTGTCAGCAACCTGAGTTAAATTTCCAGCTAAATGTAGAACAGATTATGACTTAAGAAATCTGTACATCGAGGTTGAGATATTATCCTGGCCTGGAGGCTGATCATTAATTCATAAACTTCCTCCTCCAAGAACCAGGGTCAGTCTGTTTGGGGGCTGTACATGGAATGAGAGTTTGGAGGATTCGTTTGACCTCAGCCATGCTAAACAAGCAAATGATTGGCAAGGTCCAGCAGCTGGAGATGAGAATTCAGTGCTCAGCAAGGAGGGCAGTTTATCTCTGCCTTCAGAGCTGGCAGATGCTCTGCCACGGAGGATTTTTAAGTCGGCAGCGCCTCGTTCTCTAGACCCAACTCAAGCAGAAATTATTATGCTGGAGGCAGGTACCAGTTTGTGTGTCAGACTGCATCATCATCTGGTCCTCTGGGAGCTTGAAGTCAGGAGGGATGTGTGACCAGGATGTCAAAGCAGACTCTCAGTGCATGAGAGATACAGCCTGGAGGAACGGAGGAAAGAGCATATGCCTGCCCAGTGCTCTCCTCCCTGTGCTCCTCATTTCCCAACAGACATGCTCAGTCAGCCTCTGTATCCAGCTGGTGCTGATTTTCCAAGGCTACAGATGAAATCCCTGGGAGTATCAAAGGCCTGTTTGGAACTATCGGTGGCTCCCCCACCACCTGCACGGGTGCAGCCTCACCTCGAGTCCGGGGGGCAGTTTTGGGCACCGCAACATAAGAAGGGACTCAGGAATAGGGAAGGGTCTGGAGGGGCCACACGAGGAGCGGCTGAGGGCACTTGGTCTGTTCAGCCTGAAGGAGCCTGAGGTCAGACCCCACTGGGGGCTGCAGCTCCTCCCGAGGGGCAGCTCCAATCTCTGCTTTCTGTGACAGGGACAGAGAAGGGCTGGAGCTGTGCCAGGGGAGATTTAGGTTGGATATCAGGGAAAGGTTCTTCCCCCAGAGGGTGCTGGGCACTGCCTGGGCTCCCCAAGGAATGAATGGTTCTGGCCCCGAGGCTGCCAGAGCTCTGGGAGCGTTTGGACACTGCTCCCAGGCGTGGAGTGGGATTGTTGGGGTGTCCTGTGCAGGGCCAGGGGTTGGACTTGATGCTCCTTGAGGGTCCTTTCCAGCTCAGGCATTCTATTTATAATTCTATTATTTTTTTCAAGAAAAAAAATCGGGGGAAAATTAAGGCAGCCACAGTAAAAATTGCATATTGATATTAAACTTTATATTTCAAAGGATGAAAAGCACAACACAAGTTACTGTATGTTTGTGAATTAGGTACATGTTCTTATCTGAGTGGTGACATATATTGCATTGCTCTCTACATTAATGTTCTTCATATATTTTTTATCCTTTTAGATAAATATTTTTAAAATAGGACAAAGGAATTAAAATAGAAAAATTAAAACTATCAAATTTGTGTAAACAAGAGCAAGGTGCATCATAGGGCTCGGAAATAATGTACAAATAAATTCACTGCAGCAATGTTCCTTCAGAATAAGCAAATATTCAGAATAAGCACATATTTCAGAATAAGCAAATAAATAAAGCAGGGCCTTTGAAAGCGAACATGTCATCCCATGTGTGGGAATGTGTTTCAATCCCAGAGTGGTGATGCTGTCTAGAACACTCTATACAAACACACCATGTCCCAAAGACACTTACATGTACCTGGACAACGCCCTGAGCAACCTGATTTGATGTTGATGTTGGCTCTGCTCTGAGTGGGGTGGGACCAGCTCTCTAGGCCTCTGATTTAAGTTGTGCTTTGGGTCTCTGTTAATGTCCACAAAGCCGAGTTCCTTGATTTGTCTTGATAGGACTTGTCTGCTCCTTAGACTCCTGCATAAAAAGGTCCCAGCTGGTGTGGTGCAAGGGAGAAACTTGGGAGAACTTTATCTGTAGCTTCCTTTTGGGTTTCTCCTTCAGACTGGCTTGGACTTAGAGACCTCCTGCCTCTGGAACAGGGCCAGCCCAGTGAGTGGAGGAGCCACCTGTGCTGTGGCTTATTTGAAGAGGCAGTTGGGATGTAGTGAAATGACTTCTGAGGTCTGTGTTCCATGACTTTTGGGGTAGATGGTACTGAATCTCACCTGCAGCAGAGCTGGTCAAGCCAGCTCTTGTGCCCCCAGGACTTCCTGCAGCGTGGCCTGACCCAAACATGGCACTCCTGGTGACTCAGGTGTTCTCCCAGCCCTGTGCTGGGACATCAGGGACAGTTCCCAGCAGTTACGCTGGCTTGGCTCTCCAAGGCTGCAGCATATCCTGGCTCAGTGTCTCCTGCACGAGCCAGGCTGGGGAAGCTGCTGTCACACTGCCAAGCAAACCTGGTTTTCTTCAAATCTGAGTGAATACACAGAGTCTGTGTTTGCAGGTCCTGTAGGTTAAGAACACTGAGATGAGATGAGATGAGATGAGATCCCCAGGAAGTCCAGCTGCTCCGGCTGTACTCCAGCCCTCCTCCTCCCAGATGTACTCACTCTTTCTCTTAGGCAAGTCAGGCCCTTTCACTTGGGAATAGCAGTGCAGAGCCCAGATCCCCAGTTTGAGATGTTATGCATTTACTATTTTTGTGGATCATGGTTGGAATCCCTCCCATCCCTCCCTTGCTGTGTGTAGCTCACAGGGATAGCAGTCCTTGGAGCTGTCATTGCCCAGCAGAGTAACCTGGGAAGGGCTGTTCTTCCACAACTGTGTGCTTGGGATAGTGGTTGATATGGCTTGGATGAGCATAAGTCTGTCATAGGCAGGAACAAGGATTTCTGCGAACAGATAGATGGATTTTGGAAGAACTGAGGGTGCATCCAAGCCAGAGAGGACAAAGCCAGGCCGGCCCTGTTTGCCTTCACACCTTCAGGAGCTCACAGAGCCAGTGTGCCTCAGGCACTGCACTGTGGTGTTCAAGGGGTGGAGATGTGCAAGAACTCTGGAGACACAAACCAGATGTGCCCCTGAGATAGCAAGGAGAGCTTTAGCTTGAGTACAGGCAGGACTGTTACAAACTATTCTGACTGATGAAAAAAAAATTTACTTGAAATACTTTAGTTCTAAAAAGGCTTTTGGAGGCTCATGTACTTCCAGACACAAGACTGATGTGTTTTATTGTTCATTCTCAGAGAAAATGTTTTCTGTTGAAGTTTCTGTTCTTAGAAGTTTCCTTTTTTCCCAGGACTCTTCTCTCTTTGGTCCCACATTAAGCACATTCTCTGTGCTTGCAGGGCACGCAAAATTGTGGTGCTGTGGGAGGAAGGATGGTTTGGGGAAGGCAGAGGAAGAAATGTTGGAACTGTGTTGACTGTAAGTCACTTATGTCAAAACTAACAAAAGCCACCACTAGATTTGGGAATATCCTCTTGAGAACATTCATCCTCTGGAGGATAATCTTTTGCCAGCCAGAAGCACTTAAAGGCTACTGCCAAGTGCCTCCTGGCTTCAGCTCCTGCATGGAGCTGCTCATCTGAGGAGCCTGAGTCTGTTCTCAATTCCTGTGCTGCAGTTTCCAGGAGAAAAATTCAGTTACTGCATTTCAGCTCCTGCTGCAAGCCCTGGATTAAGAAAAGTTTTTATTCTCTTCCAGTCCAGCTACCCAATGGATGTTCTTCAGCTGAAAAGAAGGAAGAGGTGATTTCTTTTATCAGAGAAACTGATATTCCTGGAAAAACAGGCCAGTATGCACCCAGGCTCTCCTTCAAGTCTGAGCAGCAGCAGGGAGCTCCAGATTCTTCTTCAGCAGTGGTTTACCAGTTTGGGATGGGCAAGACTATTGTGGCTGTGATCGTGGAAGAAGCCAGACTCTTTGATCCTCCATTTCTTACACGGTGGTTTTCAATCTGCCTGCACTGTGGAGCAAGTCAACTGGATCCCTGTGTGAGAAACTCATGCTCACTGTCAGGGGAGTGGTGAAAGAGGGAACCAGACTGGGCTGGTGATCTCAGGTGATCCATCTGGAATTGTTGCAGTCATGGATGAAAATATTCATGGCAGATTCAGTTTGCTCCCCCCATGAACTGCAGGGTACTGTCATCTTCAGCTGTCCACAGCACAGCTGTTCTACCTTTCCCTGAAGTCAGAGTGGCTGTGATTATCTCTACTTTGCTCTTCATGGCATATAGTGGGTCCGGTGAATTGTGACTTAACAGGGAAAACACTCACAAATCCAACATCACTCAGACAGTTTAAATCACATCTCTGATCCTTCCCCAAGACACCATTACATAACCATTATGTAAACTTGTCTCCAAAAAATCTAAGAAATGCCTCTTGTAAAAATACCCCACCTCCATCATGGAGCTATTGTGAAAACACACTGAGGAGACCAAAAATACTGCCAAGGAGCTATCAAGAGAAAGCCCAAATTCCCACAGAGGAGCCATTGTAAATATAACCATAAAAAATGGAGGGATCATTGTACAAATCCCTTCAAAAGGCCCCCATGAGAATACTTCCAAATATCACACAAAAGATTTTTAATACTGGATGCTTTGTGGGATTTTTTGGTTGTTTTTTTTTTTTTTAATGGTCCTTTTAATGAGGTGTTTATTGCTATGCTTTGACATTACAGATCACTTCCAAAATGGCTTCTATGTGGTGTTATTGGGACAATTTTAGAATCACCAAGATGTTCCCAGTAAATCCATATGGTTTTGACTCTAGGGCAGCTTTACAATTGCCTTGATGATTTTCACAATTGTTTCATCAGTGATGCCCTAAGGGCATTTTCTAAATGTCCCTTCGATGAGATCTCTGAGACTTTTGATAAATTGCTTTGCTGGGACCTTAGATCTATGTATTTTCATAACTGCCTTTGGCTGTGGTTTCTGGTGTGCTGTGTCTCTAGCTCAGAATTTTTCCAGCTTTCAGAGGAGTCACAGAATGGTTGATTCCTGGGCTGGGACTTCGGATAATTTTAAAAATTGCTCTGTCCTTTAGGTGAGGGCTTCGAGTCAATTTAAAATGACTGTGGGATATCAAGGTTCTGGAGTTGGGGGATGTCTTCAGGAATACTCTAAGAGATGTCTCACGAGGGTGGTCTGAGAAGCGCTTTAAAAACCTCCTGTGATAAACTCACCTTCAGATGGCACTTGTCTGTTGGGGGGCTCGGGTGGATCTGTCGTACGGATGGGATCTGTCGGGTACGCTCGGAGCGGCCCGTGAGCCGTGTGCGAGCAGCGCAGCCCCCTGCACTGGCTGCGGAGGCACACGCGGGGCTGGGGCTGTGCCGGGCGCACAGCTGCAGCAGTGCCCGCGCACCGCGCGAGGGCAGGGGAGCTCCGAGTCGCGCCGGGGAACGGCTCCTCCGGCGCCAGCGCTGGGAGAGCTCCAGAAACTGCACGTGTGTGCGTGTGTGTGTGACAGTGGCTGGAAAGACCCCTGGGATTTCTTCTGACACCCCCAAGCAGGAGATAATGGTCCCTCTAAGCTTACCAGGGCAGTATTTGAATATTATAGGACCACAGAGTGCTTTGAGTTGGGACAGACTTTAAAGCTCATTGTGTTCCAGCCCCTGCCATGGGCAGGGACGCCTTCCACTGGGTCAGTTTGTTCCAAGCCCCGTCCAGCCTGGCCTTGGACACTTCCAGGGATCCAGGGGCAGCCACAGCTTCTCCGGGCACCCTGTGCCAGGGCCTCACCACCCTCACAGGGAAGAATTTCTTCCCAATATCCCATCTAACCCTGTCCTCTGGCAGTGGGAAGCCATTCCCCCTTGTCCTGCTACTCCAGATCCTTGTCCAAAGTCCCTCTCCAGCTCTCTTAGATCTCCTTTAGGCCCTGGAAGGGGCTCTAAGAAGAGCCTTCTCTTCTCCAGGCTGAAAACCCCCAGCTCTCCCAGCCTGTCTTCAGAGCAGAGGAGCTCCAGTCCTCGGAGCATCTCCATGGCCTCCTCTGGACTCTCTCCAGGAGCTCCATATCCTTCCTGTACTGAGGCCCTCAGAGCTGGAAGCAGCACTGTAGGTGGTGTCTCACCCGAGTGGAGCAGAGGGCCAGAATCCCCTCATTTGCTTCCCACTCCTCTTTTGATGAAGCCTTTTGAGGACACGAAGGGGTTTCTGGGCTGAAACATGAATGTTGCCATGTTGTGTCCAGGTTACTCAGCACTTTATCCATCTGGACTTGCAGGGTCCAAGGCAGTGTCACTGTTTTCATGTGGAAGCAGGTATAGCCCACTAGTGATCCCGCCCTCTTGGTGGGATGGCTGTGGAAACACGTCCTTCCTGCTGTAGGGCAGGTGTGCTGTAAGGGTCCTGTGTCCTTGACCTGTTTACCGAGGCTGAATTCCCAGACATCAGCACTGGAAGGGCTGCACACCACAAGGGAGGGGTGATCTCCCAGCAGCACCAAGCAGTACTGGTGTGTGTGGGATCTGGGATTTGTTCCCGTCCCTAGAGCTTGGTGTGGGGCTGTAAGGAAACTTGTTTCTACCCAAGGCTGTAGACAACCCTGTGAGACCATACAGGCTGTACCAAGGGCCCTGAGGGAGCTGGCTGATGTCATTATAGGGTCATTCTACAGCACCTCTGAAAACTCTTGGCAGCTGGGGAAGGATACTGATGACTGCCACGAAGAAGGCCAGTGTCATACTCATCTTCAAAAAAGACAAAAAGAAGGTTCAGAAATGACTGGTCATTCACTTTCACCTCAGTCTCTGGGAAAGTTTTGTAGTAAATAGATCCTCCTTGAAACCATGTCCCAGGATGTGAGGGCACTCAAAGGACAGGAAGGGAACTGGGAACAGTGGCTTTACTAAAGGTGAACCTTTCCAGCTGCCTGTGTGGATGGAGGGTCAGTAGGTGCTGCTTCTCCTGGCCCTGGCAGGGTTCCTGACAAAATTTCCTGTGTGATGATGTTGCAGTGAAGGCCAACCCCATATTGGGCTGTGTTAGTGCCAGTGCAGCTGGCATGTGGAGGTGAAGTGTGTGTTCGTCCCTGTGTGGTCCTTCAGAGGTCACACCTGGTGTGCTATGTCCATTTTGGGCTTCTCCATGGACAGGAACATATTGTAGGGTCAACTCAGGTGGCTGGAACTGAAGCACAGGACAAATGAGGAGAGGCTGACAGAGCTGGTTTCAGCTGGAGGAGGGAGGACAAAGGGGACGTCTTGCTGTCTGCAGCTGCCTCATGTGTAGCCATGTCAGAGGGGCACGCTGGAAAGGCAAGAGGCAATTTCAGCAAGGGAAGTTCGACCGAAGTTTTCCCATTTGAGTGGTGCAGTTCTGGGATAGGTCCTGGGAAGCTGGGAGGACCTAACAGGAGAAGGTGCTGAGCAGCCTGTTCTGGCTTTGGAGTTAGTCCAGCTTTGGGGAGGGGATTAGACTGGAGTCTTCCAGAGGGCTGGTCTGACCAAAATTGTTTTAGGTTTCTTTTATCTCTCTGCATGAAGGGCTGTATTTTAATGCTGTCCAGGATCGTGGCTATGGTGGGATAGCCACCACTCTCACAGAGGTCTCCCTCCTGGGGGAATTACCTCAGCTCTACGGCCAGACGAGAGAGTGGCCACTCACCCAGCCCGGTGCNGGGGTTTTCAATATTTAATTTTCCCCTGTGCAGAAGCTCTCCAAGATCCTGTGGACAGGCTGGTTGCTGCTATAGCACATCTGGGATAGTCTAAATTATTTCAAAATCATAAATTGCCGTTAAGAGATTTTCTATCTGGTACTGTTGTTTTTACTAACACGTTTTGCTTACAGGCTTTCTTTGCATAGAGATAGTGCTCCAAAATCCCTGTGTAGCTCACCAGAGCCAGGTGAGACTTCCTTTAGCTGTGTTTTGCAACCCTGAATGCTTTACAATGTTGTTTCTAAACCAGTCTGTGTTTTAGTGTCAGATAACAAGGTCCAGGGAATATGGAACTAGGTCAGTTCACATTTTATTTGTTCATTAACAAGAAGGTCTGGATGGAAGTGAAATAAAACTAAAAAGGCAAATGTTTCTCTGGCTATATACTGCTGAAAAAGCTGATGCTTTGAGAATCTTGATATCCGCAAAATTTTTCTGTAAAGACTTCTCTGTTGCTATTAGATTCTGGACACCTGCTTCCTCTAGACTAAAATGTAATGTCCACCTTGTATAGGTTTCATTAAGACATCCATAAGGGTTTTTCTTTTGCCTGTAGCATTGCAATGGGCCTGTTACTGTGCTTTGAGTGATGGGGTTGTTGGGGTGGAAAATGGGTAGGAGGCCTTTTATGCAGGAAAGATTGCTGCCATCATGTGCTTTAAAGTTTTATGGGGCTACAGGCAATAAAAGTAATAATTCTTCTGTAAGTGATACCTCCTGTCCCTGAAGTTCTGGCAAATAAGAGATCACACAGAATAGAAAAAATGAGCTCACCAGAAAATGAAGTTCCCCAATATTATGGATTGTCAGAAATGTAATGGACTTTCTTTTCCTTTTTGTTTTTCTTTTTTTAACTTCTCAAGGTCCATCCCATGGAGGTGTGCACCTAGAGGTCCTCACAGAGCTTTGCCAGAAGGTTGAACATGCCTGTCCTTGATGGCTGTCTTGCTTGTCAAGTTGGTCTGCAGGTCTGAGCCTCTCCTGTCTGAACCAAGGGAGTGAGAAAAGCTGCAGGAGGCTGTTATCACTTGGCAAGTCCCCTGCATTCATGGGTATTGCTGTGGCCCTAAAACTCCCAGTGATCCATATGAGATGGCAGTGTAATCTGGAAAGGGCCATGCAGGATGTTCTGCAGTCACACCCACGGTGCTGGATACAGGAGGCATTTCTGCTGGGCTGGCAGTCTGGGGCACAGGACTGAACAGCAGTGGGCCTGAGGGCAGTTTGAGGCTTTCCTGGCTGGGGAGAGGCAGAACCACATTGGAGAGCACAGAGTCATTGCCCCAAGCTTGCTGGGAACAGTATGTGTTCCCAGCTACCTGGGTGCCTTGAGTTAGCCATGGTCCAATTTCTTTTTTTCGTTCCCTTTCAAATCTGGAAACTCTTCATACTGCACTGGAATGGCCCAAACTCACTCAGGCTTGCAAGATGAATCTCATCCAGCTCAGCAGCCTTTAGTTAACCCTCTTTGTTCCTTGTGTCTGACTGAGCTCTAACTTCTGGTAAGTTCTGTTTTGGGTTTTTTTTTTTTTCCTTTTCAGAAACTTTCTCTGGAGCAAAAATGTCATGAAAAAAAAAGCACTTTCAACTTGGAAGGATTTGTTTCTGGAAGGTGAACTGCATCTCACCCCATGATGTGCACATGGTGAGGCAGCTGCAATTTCTGCCATCATTTTTGAGCATGTGGAAGGCATTAAGAGGTGAGGGTTGGATCCCTGGACACTGTGTTTAGAACACAGACTGTCAGTTAAGGATGAAGGACTTTATATGCTGATTTTTTCCCCTTTTTCACTTGGTTGATAAAATTCACTTCACTATGAGCTCCTCAAAGCTTTGTTAATAGCAGTCGTTGAAGACTGCTAGGAAGGAGGAAAAAGGGCTTTGAGAATGTGTCTGTCCTCCTGATCACTGCTGAGGCAATGACAGAGCAGGTGAAGGAAGCTGCTGCTAAGAGCTGGCAAAGAAATCTCTGAGAATGTGAAATGTCAGAAGCCAGGAGCAGGCACTTGAGCGAGGTAAGACAGAAGCTTCAGTTAAGTTAGAGAAGGAAATTCATCCTGCCAGAGCTGCTGTGTAGAGGGGGGTAAGGTTCTGTGAGTGACCTGGGCCAGGGGATTTAACATCTGTTCCTTGTGATCTGGAACATAGACCTCAAGGGCTTTCCTTCTCCAACACCTCTTCTTATGATGTGCCTCTCCAGACTTCTGTGTAGATGACCTTTAATGTCTCTTCCAACACAAACCATTCTATGATTCTATGATTTTCTCTCTTCCCTCTCCCCTCATACTGACTGCTAAAGATATCTATAGCTGCCTGTGGATAAGGGAGATGAGCTATGGAACAGCCTGTGCAGTACAACTTCTCTGATGCAAAATCTTTTTGCTGTTTCTTGCTCACATGGGAGGATGAGGAAGGTGGTGGTGCAGCATGTGTGGTGTCTGGCTGTGGCTTCCCAACTTTGTGTTCTGCTGTTGTTTGAAGACTGGGATTTTCAGATAAGCCTGCAAGAGATGGGGCTTTCCAAAAATCCTAACCTCGGTGCACTCATTCCATGGAGATCTGAAGGACAGGTGAGGGCTCCTGCTGTCCACTGCGGGATGAGAGTAGAATCCAAAGGACCAGTGCTCCAGTTCAGCCACAGGAGCAGCCATCACTGCCCCGACAGGATCGGCCTGGTAGTGAATCCATTCATTGTCTGTGGCCCGGGAGCAGCTGCAGTGGAGCTGCAGGTTGAGCTCTGGGGGCCAGAGTCCGAGGCAAGAGGCCATGAGCTGCTGACCCTTTGCACAACAAAGGGCCCAGGGACATGTGGCCAGGCCAAGGACTTGGACACTCAGAGATGTGGCAGGAGCCAAGGACCCCCAGACTTTCCTGTCCTTAGACTGTGACAGGATAAAAGCCCAGTGTTTCCTTTGTTTGGAGTGCCTCCTCAGAGGCCCCAGCTTGAGCTGTTATTTTGTTACTTAGTTATTGCACCATGATTAAATTCTTTTAAGGATCTGGACATCTGAGACTGATGGAGTCCTCTGATGGGAAACCCAGGATGGAGCTGGTGAGAAAACCTGGAGTGACTCAGTGAGTGTTGGGGTGCAGCTGCAGAGGGGCCTCAGTCCCAGCTCAGGTGGTGGGACAGTGACAGCCAGAGTGGCTCCTGGATGCTCGGGCAGGACCTGGATGCTGACCAGGCCCAGCCTCTGTGTGATGGGCACGTGCTCCCTTGGGAATTGCCATTCCCTTCACATTGGCCAAGGTGCAGCCTTGTCAGCACATCTCCATCCCTGCTCGTTCTCTCTGCAGAGCACGCAGGGCCCCAGCCTGGCTGTTCTCATAGCACAGATCTCCTCAGCCAGCTCCAGTAATGCTCCATGTCTTGGAAAGGCTCTGGCAGGACAGGCCTTGCAGTCAGGTCAAACCCCTTGTTCCCTGCAAACCTCTGGGGCTCTGGGATGTTCCTTATTCACAGAGTCACAGAGTCATTACTGTTGAAAAAGGCCTCAAGGTCATCGAGTTCAGCCTGTGCCCAATCCCCACCTTGTCACACAGCCCAGAGCACTGAGTGCCACATCCAGGAGTTCTTCAGACACCTCCAAGGATGGGAACTCCAAACCTCCCTGGATAGCGTCTTCCAGTGCTTAACAAACCTTTCAGGAAAGAATCCCTCCTGATGTCCAACCTGAACCTCCCCTGGTGATCCAGCACCTCAATGTCTTTCTTGAAGTGAAGGGCCCAGCACTTGTCAAAAGAGAGAACTGGACTCTTCAAAGCTTTGCTCACTCAACTCACACCTGACACTTTCAGATGTTCAGGGCAGTTTCATTTCTGTTATAAGTGATTTTATTCTGTGTGGAGTGATGAGGGGTGTACGAGGCAGAAATGGATTCCCAGAAACAAGACTGAAATGCAAGAGGAAGAAGTGATGTAGTAAAGATAGAGAGATGGGGATAGATGGAGGATTTCAACAGCCAGGCAGCCACGGCAAGGCAGGGGAAGGTCAGCCAGGCTAGGAAACTGGACTGGAACCTGCTTTGCCTTAGTGTGTCTTTCCCTTTGCCCCTAATGTAACTGTGCCCGTTGTGACATTCCCCTCACTGTCTTCCTCAAATGTCTTCAATGTGGTGACAAAAGGAAATGCGAAACTCCAGCTGTGGAATTTTCCAAACCAGGAGTTTAAATAAAAGGGGGGGAGGAAGGGGGGAAATAAAGGTCTAAATGTGAGAGTGGCAAAAGGAAGAGGAGAGGTGGGTTAGAGGGGTTAGGCAAGGAAAACAATCCAGTTGTTTTAATTGATTAACTCAATTGGCAAAATTGCTGGAGAAAAATAGAAAATTAAAAGCATAAAAGGCTTTTTTTTTCCTGAGGGCTTGGAGTAAAATAACTGCAGAGTTTTTGGTGCAATTGTTTTTCTGTTTGTTGACTGGCTCCAAGGGGCAGTACAGCAAAGGGGAGGAAGAGCCCAGCTGTGTAGGAGCCAGGACTTCTTCTGGGCACCCCTTGAACCTCAATGGCAAACTTGGACCCAATTTACCATCTGCTTTTTCCTTCAGTGTTAGGGTTGCTTTAGCTGTATTGCTGAAGGCTGTAGTTTCCTGAACAGCTGATGTTAGGAAAAGTTGTAACTGCCACCAAAACAACTCATCTGGTTCCATCTTCCTCTCTTTGCCTGATTCAGGAAAGCATCCATAATGAAAGTGGCCTTTGTTGTTGTTGTTGAGAATTAACCTCAAACTTTTCCTAGGTGGTGTGGAACAGCTGCTGGATTTTATACCTGGACTGACAGCAAGTCAGGATCAGCTCTTCCCACACACCATGGTGTAAACATGGATGTAGAATGATGCTTTTTGAGAGGAGGAGCCAGTTCTTGCCTCTACTCACCAGGTTCCTGGCCCTTTGCTGTCTCCTACAACTTATAAAATGTACACTTAAGTGATAAGTGTTAAAAATCATTATTATTATTATTATTATTATTATTATTATTATTATTATTATTATTATTATTATTATTATTATCCCTCAAGTCAAGTACTATGTTTGGATGAGATAACTGTGCATCTCCCTCTGCTTCCCTCCTTTGCCTCTGCAATGTGGTGGGGAACCCTGGACATGAGGCTGGGAGTCTGCTGGACAACGGGAGAATCAGGACCATGGGTCATGTTCTACAGGTTGGCAGATTTCTTTGTCTCTAAGGCTATCCCAGATTGCTGGATAAGGAAGGGATACAATATCCCAAACAATCTAAAAAGAAAATGCTGTCAACAGGAGCAGGGGAAAATGTGAGATTGGTTTGTAGATGGCTTTACTGTCAATTTGATTTACATTTCAGGAAAATCACCTAATTGGTGTAAAGAAGTAGATGTTATAATATTTCTTTATGTAGGTGGTTGGCCAGTCTCCTCTGGTTTAGGTTGCTGTTGTTGATGTGTGTCAGTCACTACCTTCAAACCCAGCACTGTGTTTCTTATGATGACAGCATCTCCCATGTCCCTGGTAGGTCCTGCTTTTTATTTTGCATTTTATTTCAGAACACTTTGAAAAGGAATAGATTAAAAATGGATTCTGATTGTCCTGGTGGTCACAGTCCCTGTGTTGATGATGTCATAAATGAATGAACAGTTCCTCAGCACTGTTGGAGTACTTTGGCAGCCCGGCATTCTGCTCTGTTATTTTTGGGTGATGGAAACCACACTGAGTAATGAAAGAGCAGATTTGATTTTTTGATGGTGAAAAGATGTCCCGTTACTCTCCATGTTTTGGGCATCAATAGGCCTGGCTACAGCATGCCTGCTTTCCTCCTCTGGAGTTTAAACGTTATAATTAATGATACAATACTATCAGTAGTCCAGTGTAGGTGGCATTCACTGCACGATACCCTTGAGGAGCACTGCTGGGTCCCAGCTTTCACCCGGCCATCATCACACTGTACCATCAACAACAAAGCTTTAAATTCAAAGCAGATTATTTCAGCATGTTGAGCAAATGACCTCACTGGTTACTGTTAAGTCCCAGAAGAGCCTTGAAGGAGATTTCTTGCCATACACTTGATTCCTTTTAGTATTCTCGTGGCAGAACTAGCATCTTTCAGCTGTAAATTGAAGCTTTGCATGTTCCTCCCTTGTCACCTGCTCCTCCATAGATAGTTGGTCTGACTTTGGATGCTTAAGGCAAGAACATCTGTGGCTCTTTTAGGTACCAAAGGGGAAAAAGGGGATGAAGGTTATGGGCAAAACGCTGACAGGTGAGTCAGGACAGGAGGCTGACATTGACAGTAAGCTGTTCTAGTCCTTTTTCTTTTGATTCCCTAACACTGATGTTCCACCGGTATTACTCCTTTGCATATTAATGCATAATTATTAATGATATTGCCATAACTGGATTGCGAAACTTCACAGTGCTGAGATATCAGTCATGGCAAATGGAGCTGGGCTTGTAGAGATGCTGTGGATGCCAGAAAAAGTCCAACATTTTGGATCAGTCTGGGAGGTGAGAACCACATCTCTGAAAAGACAAGAGGGATGAGATTGCCATGCTGATCCAGTTCTGTGTTCTCTGTCTAAGAGACAGTGTTGGATGCTGTTGAGAAATCTCTAATCCATGCTGGGAAGCCTTGGTTACTGCTCTGCACTGAGCTGGGAATAAGCCCAGCTCCATACCCAGCAGCAGAGAGCAATTTTCTTCCTTTCTCAGGATGATGCACAAGGCAGTTTAGGATGGGAGCTGCAGAACTTTGGGGTGAGGTGAGGTGTTTTTACATAGAAAGAAGAGAAAAGACCATTTACTCCCCAGTACAAGAAAGGCATGAACTTCCTGGGGAGAGTCCAGTGTAGGGCCACAAGGCATCTCTCATGTGAAAAGCAGCTCAGAGAGCTGAGATGTTTTGCCTGGTGGACAGAAAGCTGAGGAGGATCTTATCAATGTGTCTGAATACCTGATGAGGGGATTGAAGAAGATGAGTCAGACTCTTCTCAGTGTTGCCCAGTGAGTGACAGGACAAGAGGTGATGGGCAAAATGTGAGGCACAGAAAATTCCGTCTGAACATAAACCCCGACTTTTTTACTGTGAGGGTGGTCAAACACAGGGAGAGCTTGTTCAGAGGATTGTTGAGTTTCCCCATCAATGGAGTTACTGAAAATCTGACTGGAAACAGTTCTGGGCAAGCTGCAATAGCTGACCCTGCTTGAGTGGGGTTGGACTAGGTCATCTTAGGAAGTCCCTTCCAGCTTCAGTGATTCCAAGTCTATGATTTTGTGATTATTCTTGATGCAGATTTGGAATAGTGTGAAATTATTCTTAAGAATAAGGGATAAGAATTACATACATACTTTATTTTTAAAAGCAGACTATGCCCAATAGTTTCTTACCTCTAGAATCACTGACATTAAAAGGCATGATAGTTAACAGTGATATTATTAAAATTTAGAAGACAAATGACAGGTAGCCTTTGAGCAGGCAGAAGAAGATTATCTGGAGTATAAAGAGGGAAGAGGAGATGATGACTTGGAAGTACTCGTCAAGAAAGACAACTTTATACACAATCATCTGTGTGGATCTGAATGCAGGTAGCCTCTTGTGAAGGGATGCAGTGGAGGAGAAGTGTAAGGCATGCTGAGTAATCTCACTCAGGTATCATGGGTAGTTTATGGCACTGGAAGCTGAGAGAAAGGAGAATATAAATGTTCCCCAAGCTTCAGCTCAGTACAGCAGATAGCCTTGGCTCTTGCCAAGAGTTTGGTGCTCTGCTCTTCCATTCAGTCTGCTCAAGGAAGCACCTGAACTGCTGCTCCTCACTTCAGGAGGGAATGGGATATCACCTGCTGCTTCTGAGCAATACCTGCCACAGGTGGGTGATGCAGGACCCTCTGCCTCCTCAAACCAGGTGAGGTGGGAACTCTTGGAGATGCCCTCACACCTGACTCCTATCAAATGGCTGGCAATGCAAGAGCAGCTCAAGAACCCTGTGTCTGTGGCATGGGGAAGATGGATGTGACCCGTGTCCTGAATGTGCAGCTCCTGCTGCACCCACCTGCAGCCAATATCCGAAGGGCAGAGTGTCCTCACTGTTTCTGGGGTGCTGTCTGTGCTTTTTCACACACCTGTGGTCCTGGGGGGCCAAAGGAACCTCACTCCCACGTGGGTACTGCTGCTTGATTCCTTGTGGAGCTGCAGAAGGGGCATACTGCAGTGAGATCTGGGAAAGAGAAGAGCCAGCTGCAGCATGAGCCAGCTGCAGCATTCCCTAGCTCCCTCCATCCCTCACTCCACACTGAGGCTTTATGAACAGTCAGATGATCCCAGGCATTTGTTTCCATTCATAAGTAGATACTAAAGTTCTTCAGAAAACATCTCTCTGCATACTTGAGCACCTGTGCATTGCTGACACCTGTGCCCTGGGAGCCCTCTAGGACAGGAATTGTGACCATTACCAGTGACCCCGTGCCCCCGACAAACCTTAATTCTTTCAGCCCTGTATGTCTTGGGGTGGAGCCACAGAACAGGTCGAGGTGTTTGACTTAGTTTGTGACTGACCAGTATTTGAGTGGGATTCTTCTTCCTCACAGTTGCAGGGAAGTTACTCCAGTTTTGAGGCATTCAGGAAGCTGGAGCTTTTTTTCTATTTTCCAGGTTGGCTTTTCCCAGTAGGAACTCAGCTTTTCCTGTGATTTTTCCCAAGGGTCCACCTGACAGTTGTACGTACAATGACATCCTCAATACACCCGAAGAGAAGATGCAAGATCTGGAGTTTGCTGTATACCTGGGAACATAGATGGAGAGAGTTTGCACACTCTTTGCTTTCATCCAAGGTTTAAGAAATCTCTGAGCAGAATATTTCCAAGAATACTTCTGCTTCCCAACAGAATACTTCCCAGAATAGGAGAGTGTACTGGCCAGAGGAATCAGAGCAGACTGTTAACTCTTTAGCCCCTTCCAATCCTGCCTCCTCTGCACCATGTTCCTGGCTATCACCTTTTGAAGTGGTGCCTCTACCTCCTCTGCCCATGGGAAACATCCAGCTGGAAGCAAGGCAGATTTCAGATGGATCTGTGCCTTTAGCCCTGGGGTCCCCACTTACTGTGCTCGTACCTGAAGGCTCTGAGGAGAGCCAGCTCTTGGCTGCGTGAAGGCAATGTGGCCTTTGCCCAGCACAGGATGCCACGAGGTGCTTGCTCCATGCTCTTCCCTGGCTCGCTGCTCTGTTTGGGATCCAACCCAGTGTCTTTTGTAGCTAAGGCCTCTGTGAGAACATCCATCAGATCTCACCTTTTTCTGTGCCAGTCTGCTCATCTTTGACTGTTCCCCCTTGAAACTCTGACAGAGACCATGGAATGGAGCCGATACAAGGGAAAACTCCACCATGGGCAGTGCAGATTGAAGATCACAGTGTCTTTCACTTGGAGAACAAAAGCCGATATATTTGGTCCTTGTGATGCTCCTGCTCTGGACTACACCGACCAGCAGCCCTTTCATGGGTCTGTGATGGAAGGAAGAGGAGTGTGGGGATTCAGGGCTGGGAGCACAGTGTCCATATGGAGAAAAGTTGGGTGTGGACGGCAGGGAAAAGATCCCAGCAGGAATTACAGCTAATGAAATATTCACAGACAAAATGCTGAGATGAAGTACCTCAGTTTTGCTTCAAGGAGTTCAAACCAGCAAACTTTGTGTGAATGAGAGTCTGGAAGTTGCCAGTCAGGTCTGGGACAGACCTGGGAAGAGATTGCCTGAAAAATGTGAATGTGGTTTGGTGTCACTGGAGAGCACGCACAAGGTGTTAACCCCTTGGTAGCTCAGGTATGACCTGGAACTGCTGAGGTCACCTGCCAGACCTGATGTGTGGTCCATTCCAGTCTTGAAGATGGGCTTGCATTCTCTAAAATGTCTGTTTTCCTTTGGCCTCCAAGGAGGCCAGTACCAGACATTGCCGTCCCATGCACAGTTTGTTCCTCATCACTTGCATTCCCGTGGCCATAGCAGTGCTACCATCCCAAGCGTTCCCAGTCGTGGCCCAGTCTTTCAGAAATCACAATGTTGGTGGAAAAAACAATGAGACTGAAAAAACAATACCGTAGGGTGCTTGCTCCGCTGGCTTTGTTTCAGAGGAGCTGCACATCTCCAGCCAGGAGGGCTGGACGAGTGGAAAACTGACATCTGAGCGTGCCTACAAACTGCCTCCACATTGTCCTGTTAGACAATGCTTCCGGGTCCCTCAGGGCCAAAATCCTCCTCAAATATGCCATGTCTGCCCTTCAGGGTGTCCTGGCAGTGCCTTGCTGACGTGCAGGGGAAACCTCAAAGGTGCCCAGCCCTGACAATGGCTTCCAGAGCAGCTGTGCCTGTCACCCTGCCAACCCCAGGCCTCTGCCTCCAATTCTGCTCCTCAGCCAAAATGCAGCCCGAAATGGCCTCATCCTCTCCCTTTCAACTTGTCCCACCACCTCGGTGCCCTCCTGCCCACTCGGGCTGTTGCAGTGTGTCCCCATCAGCTCAGAACTGGGGCCTTATCACACCGGGACTCCCATTCCACTTCAAATTATGGAATAGGAATGATTTGGGTGGGAAGGGACCTTAAAGCTCAACTTGTTCCACGCCTGCCATGGGCAGGGACAGCTTCCACTATTCCAGGTTGCTTCAAGCCCCATCCAACCTGGCCTTGGACACTTCCAGGGATCCAGGGGCAGCCACAGCTTCTCTGGGAACCCTGTGCCAGGGCCTCAGCATCCTCACAGGGAACAATTTCTCCCCAATATCCCATCTAACCCTGCCCTCTGCCAGTGGGAAGCCATTCCTCCTTGTCCTACTACTCCAGTTCCTTGTCCCAGTTCCCTCTCCAGCTGTCCTGGAGCCCCTTTAGGCCCTGGAAGGGGCTCTGAGGTCTCCCTGGAGCCTTCTCTTCTCCAGGTGAACACACTCAGCTCCTCCAGCTTGGCTCCAGAGCAGAGGGGCTCCGGCCCTGTGATCAATGTAGTGGCCTCCTCTGGATTTGTTCCCACAGATCCACATCTGCCTTGTGCTGGTGGCCCAAGAACTGGAGGCAGCTGTAGGTGGGGTCTCACCTGACTGGAGCAGAGAGGAGGCAGAAGAGCAGCCTCATGAGCTCTTGCTAGTGGAAGATGGGGAGCAAGAACTTCCTTCTGGCCTGCTGAGGTCATTTCACACCTGTGTTGGTGACCAAAAGTGGGTTACACAGTCTAAGTTGACTCCTGCTTGCCTGTGGGACTGGCTAATTCAGGTAGGATGTGCTGCCTGCAGAAGCAGCAGGGTCACCCCCAGGTACCACCGACTGGCT
The DNA here is from genome assembly GCA_013397815.1 of Aleadryas rufinucha. Taxonomy (NCBI): domain Eukaryota; kingdom Metazoa; phylum Chordata; class Aves; order Passeriformes; genus Aleadryas; species Aleadryas rufinucha. The sequence continues at coordinate 19,834 of VZTH01011200.1, forward strand.
GAGGGCTGAGCTGCCCAAAGGTGGGCAGAGTGGCACCAGTAAGGGCCAAGCCAGCTGCTAAGAAGGGAGATGGAGTGGTGTAGGATTGCTTTTACTTTTTTTTTTTTAGATAATTATTGAACTTAGTGTTTGGTAGGGTGGAAAGACATGTGTGCACTGTTAGAGATGTGGTGAAAGGCACTTTAATGAGCATTTGCCAGAGAGCTCATACTCTGGATTTATGGCCTGCAGCAGCAATGGAAAGGTGCTGGTTTCTGTTTCCTGCACTTCTGCAGGTCCATAAACTTTCACTGTTTCTCAGGCACCTCTCTGGTGAGTACAGAATGTGCTCTGTGTTTATGCTCCTTCCTTTCCCCTTAGCAACCCTGCAAGGAACAGAGCTCAGAGAGGGCTTCAGGCTGTGTTTGCTGCAAATGTGCTCCGAGGGGCTGTTGTGGCCTGGGGAGCAGAGGGAGCAAATCTCACCCCTGGTCCATGACCAGCTTGTGCTCAGTTAAGCTCCCCTGACTGGCCTGTGCAGCAAGGACGTGTGGAAGGGCTCTGTGCCCCATGGGAGCTGGATAAGAGGATCCTGGCTGGTGCATTGTGCAGTGCTTCAAGTAGCTTTGGTCTCTTTGAGGCTGGCGATTCTTGAGTTGCCAAGAGATGGACACTGGCTTTCAGAGGCAACTGAGCTTCCCTGGACAGAGCCAAGGGACCTTTGATGAGAAAAGGTTCCCCACTGCACAGTGAGGAAATGCTCCTGTGCTTTACAGCATGTCTGCTTTTGATCTGGTGCTTTTTTGATCTGGTGCTCTCTCAGTCCCTCCTTCCCCAGAGGAGCCCTGCAGCCTGTCCTTGGTTCACTGGGGACACCCTCCAGGCATGTGCCTGGGGACATCAGTGAGGCAGAAGACAGGGTGCAGTGGGGATTCTGGCTGAGCTGGAAGTAATGGTCAGCACATCCACGGGCAGCGTCTGCTGTGAAGGTCCCAAGAGATGGAGGGAGGTACTGTGGGTCTCGGTTTGGGGGGCCTGGTCTGGGCCTTGTCACAGACAGGACATGCAGGGCTGCTGGCCATCGCTTCGTCTGGGAGAAGAGGATGTGGGAAGTCCCACATTGACCAAGGAGCCCGCCCAACCCAGAGGGCTTTTTACGCAGACCCACAGTGGATTTTTCCACAGCTTCCTGAGGAAATCATTCATGGGAAGGGCAGTGCTTTCACCTGTACCAACCCTGTTGTTATCTCAGGCTCTTCCTGGGTTGGGCTCTCTCAAATGTTCTCCCTCCTCTTCAGCCAGTGCCAGAGGTGATGAGCATGAGCCCTGGAAAGCTGACTGTGCCAGACTCCTGGCAGCCTTGGGCTCAGACTCCCTCTTCCTCTGCGTTCAGTGCCATCAAGGGTGTCTGTAACTCTGTTTGCCATTGCTGTACCCCACAGTGGCCACCACCTGAGACACAACAACACCCCAACTAGGCTGAAACTGTATAGAGACCCTTTGGATGAGGGCTGTAATTTGTGTAATCCCAAAAGGAAGCTGTTGCCTCTATCCCAGAGTCTCTCCAGTCATGGCAGCCTGACACATCCAGGAGCTGTGCACAGCATCTGACAGTTTGGGAACCCTATGGACCTGCTGGGGACTCCATTTCTGCTACACTGGCCATGCAGCATCCTGCTTCTCTTGTCCCCAGTACTGCTGCCGTCATGATGTAGGGCTGTTCTCTGATGGCCCAGTGCCCTTGGAGAGCTCACATGTTCCTCTTTTGGGGACAGCTTCTGCCCTGTATGCATTTGGATACCTCAGTGACTGCTTGGAGATACTCCCAGCAGCAGCGTAGGGCAGGGGATTTCAGGCAAAAGTGCGTTGCAATTAGTCTGTGACTTGTAATGATGCTCATCGTGTCAATGACAGGGAGGTTTATTTTAGGGTGTCTTCCAATTAGAAATTTCCTTATGGAGTAAGTCTATGTGCTGGGGAATTTGGGTTTATGCTGGGGATCATAGAATTGTCCTGGGTGGAAAGTGACCTTAAAGCTCATCCCTGCAAGGACAGGATCCTTCCACCAGCCCAGGTTGCTCCAAGCCCTGTCCAGCCTGGCCTCGGACACTTCCAGGGATGGGGCAGACACAGCTGCTCTGGGCACCCTGTGCCAGGGCCTCCCCACCCTCACAGGGAAGAATTTCTTCCCAATATCTAATCAAACCTACTCCCTGTCAGTCTGAAGCCATTCCCCCTTGTCCTGTAACTCCAGGCTTTTGTCAACAGTCTCTCTCCATCTTTCTTACAGACTCCCTTCAGGTACTTGAAGGCCCCAATTAGGCCACCCTGGAGCTTCTTTTCTCCAGGCTGAACAATTTCAATTCTCTCAATCTTTCCCCATGCTTCATTTCTATAATCAACTTTGTAGCCCTCCTCTGGACTAGCTCCAGGAGGCTGATCCCACTTCCAAAGGAGCATTTTGTTTTTGGAAATTGACCTAGGATGAGTCTTTCCCAGTCCTGTGCACGTGAGCAGCCCTAAGGACATGGAAGAAAATGGCTCTGTGTTTTTAATGAGCCAAACATGAAAATGGATTTTGAGCATGTGTAGGATATCAGAAGTCTGGATCAGGATTCAAGTCTCACAACAGGTCATGTTTTTCACAGTTCCCACTTGAAGACTGTAGCAGAGCTTTGGATTTTGTCACTAAATTTGGGGGTCCCATCCTCTTCTCTAATCCTTGGATTTTGTTCCTCTGATTTCTTGCTATCTCTCAAGTTTTTCTTCTTGAGATAAGACCACAGGGCTCAAGTGCAGAGGAGGGAAGCAGAGCCAGATTCTGGCTAGTGAGCCTGGCTTTGCATGGGAGACCCTGTTCTGTGATGTCCTTACACTTTAATGCCACAGACTCTATCCTGCTCATGAACCCAAACCCCTGAGCAGCAGATCACAGGGTACAGCTCACAGGAGTCTGGTCCATGGGACCTGGAGAGGGACCCTGGTGCTACAGTTCTGCTGCATAAAGGTGGGTGATTTGGCTCTTCCCTCTGGAGAAGAGGCATGGGGAGGGTGGTGTCAGCTCATGTGGACACAACACAATTTCCCAGCTCTCACTCGGGCAATGCAGGCAATACCCGAGGCACAGCAGCTGCCAAGAGAGCCACCAAGGTGCTCCTCACATGACAGAGGACAGAAACCAGCCACTGGTCAGCAATGGAGCTCATTTATTATCTCATGAAAATGAGTGACAAACAGCTGCAGTAACATCAGCAGAACCAAAGCTTTGCCCAGGGCCTGAGCTCTGAGCACAGGGCTCCCTGCTGCACTGGGTGGCACTGGGAGGGTTTGTGATGGAGTCAATGGATTTGGGAGATCCCTGAGCTGCAGGGAGTGGATTTGAGGCTGTTCCCAGAGGCCTGTGTCCTCCTGATGCCACCATCTGACAATGCTGATTTCTGTTTCCTCCTTCCATACCAGCTGCCTGCCCTTAAAATAGGAGAAGGCACATGCAGTCCCCAAAATGGCTGTATCAGAACCAAGAGCCTCTTCCGGGAGTGAGGTTTGGGGGCAATCAGGCAGCCAGACCCCATTTTCACCATATCTGACCAGGAGCCAGGTGACTACAGACAGGAGTGCCCCATGTGTGCTGTGCTGTGTGAAGAGGGGGAGTGGCAAAGGTGGAGGGGGCCCGGTGTGCCCTTGGGTGCCTTGGCTGGGTGCTGCTGGGTGACCTCAGGCAGAGCACATGGCTTTTTCTGGGAACTGTTTGGGTTTGGCTGCTGTGGGTTTCAGAGACCCCTTGTGAGACACTGTGGATCAGATTGAAACACTGAGCATCCCCAGCTCCTAGTCTTGGCTGGAAGTGAGGGTTGTGTCCAACCCATGAGGCTCCCAGTGAATGGGTGGGGATTCCCAAAGTAGAGGTGGTCCAAAACACAGCTGTACACATGGATATGCTGCTTTTGGTGGTGTGAGACAGACACCAGCCCATTTCCAGGGGTGTGTGGGACCTGCAGAGAGCCCTAGAGGACAAGGCCTGGGGTTCCTGTGAGTGGCCACGTCATCGCAGTTGGCCATTTCCAGGAGCTGCTACAGAGCAATGGCTTTGGCTAAGATGTCTCTGCCTTGAGAAGACACACTTGGCTTCGCTGCAGGCTCCTCCTGGCTGGTGATGCTGCAGGGTGAGGAGGAGGAGGGTTTCTCTGACCCACTTCCTGAGGCAGTGGGGCTCTCTCCCAGACAGTTCCTAGCAGAAGTGAGACTCACACAGGGATTGTCTGTCTCCTCCCATGGCCAGCCCTGAGTGTCTGGAGCTCAGTCAGAACCCTTCTAGGCCAGGGGCAGCTGGCAGAGCGGTGCCTGTTGCCCGGGCAGGTATGATGGGGATGAGGGTAGACAGGTTGTACTGGTGCTTTTCAGGGAGCAGTTTGTGTCACCTTGCTGGCCCCTTGGCACTGGTGTTGGCCCTCGGCGTGTGCTGCGGGGCTGTTCCCACGGCTGCTCCGAGGAGGTTTATAAGTGAGATGTGTAGGGCGGTGTGGGTGGGGAGGGGAAGAAGGTTGTCCGCAGGCTGCTGCCGGACGGATCTCGGCTCTCTGAAGTTATCAGCATCTCACTGTCGTTGAGGCAGGGACAGTGCTCAGAGAAGCCCCTCTCCTTCCCCCTAGTGCCCACCCTTTGCTGGCAGGGGATGAGCGTCATGGAGGGGAAGCTGTAGCTGTCAAGGATGGGGCGCACTCCCAGGGAATCAGGTGTCTCAAACATGTGGTCGATGTCGGAGAAGTTCACCAGAGCCTGGGTGGAGTCATAGGAGCTTTTCTCCATGTCATCAGCCCTGCAGGACTGGGGGAAGCTGCCCTTGTCCTGCCCTTTCTGCCTCAGCAGGCGGAAGTCATCTCTGAAGTGGGGGTTGAAGAGCAGGTAGAGCAAGGGGTTGAGGCAGGCGGGCAGGGGCAAGACCACAAGGAAGACGGATTTGATGACCTCTGGGGTGATAAGGAAGAGATTGAGGGTAGAGGAGAAGGTGAGGAAGGCCACTGGGCAGTAGAGGAGGCAGTTGGTGAAGATCAGCCAGGCCACATGCTTGACCATGGCGCAGTCCCAGACAGCGCTGAACTCCCCCTTCAGCAGGTTGCAGTAGAGTCGGATGTAGGTGCCGGTGATAGTTAGGAAGCAGAGCATGTTTGTCATCACTAAGGCCACAGTGAAGCCCAGGGTGGTGGGTTTCCCCTCTGGGATGGGGTATGGGAGGCAGAGAGGGGATGCTCCATATTCTCCAACGGAGAAGAGAGGCAGAACGGCAGCCACAGAGGACAGCAACAGGCAGCAACAGGCAGCAGCCTTGACCTTGCCTAGGGAGGGGGACTTCCCATAGCCCCGCACGCAGGAGGCTGAGAGGCTGCACTGCACAGCAGCCAAAGTCAGCAGGAAGATGGCAGCCTGGGAGGCCAACACGGACAGGAACCCTGTCACCCTGCAGCCCACGCCCGTCTCCCATCTGGCGCCATATCTGGCAAAGTGGCCATAGGTGAGGGTGTCCACGAGGGCCAGCATGCTGCAGGAGATGCCCGTCAGCATGTTGGCCCCAGCGATGGAGCCCACGAGGAACTTCACTGGGGAGAGGTAGCTGGGGGAAGCAAAGACAGCCAGGATGACCAGCCCATTGCAGAGCACCGAGACCAGAACGATGACCCAGACTCCCAGGCGGATGATCCAGCTCTCAAACAGGTGATCACAGGGCTTGAAGGGACCTGGAAGACAAATCCCAAGTTACACCCAGCAGACACTGCTTCTCTCCAGTGGTGCTGCTCAGAGTGGTGGCCAAGTCCCAGCCCTCTCCTGGCCCCACCAGCCACGTGAGTGCTGAGGGCAGGCAAGGAAAGTATGGCATTGTCCACCCTCTTCTGCAGCTGCCTCTTGGCTCTCCCCTGCGCTCCTGACCCCACACTGGAGTGCCTCTGGCATCCTCTCAGATCTTGTCTAGGGCAGAAGAAAGGTGCAGGGAGAGGTTGAAATGAAATGTAAGAGACAACAAACTGATCAGAGCTCCTAAAATATAAAAAGGTCGTGACTCCAGACCGACCCACACTCCTGGTGTCGGCCTGGCATTTGGGCCCCTCTACCATTACCTGCTCCTTCTCGTGTTCCCCCTGGGAGTCAGTGGTGTGGGGATGTGTCAGGATGCTGTATCCTGCTCTGGCATTGCCAGCCTCTCTCTGTACACTCAAGACCTCGCCTAAGAGGTGTCTGACTGTTTCTGCATGAATGGCCTCTGCACAGAGGGGATGAGCACCATGAGGTGAAGTGAAGGGCATGAGGGAGAGAGGAAGGGAGCTGGCGTGGCAGGTAGGGGGCAGAGGGGTCTGGGCAGGCAGAACGTGGAAGGATATCAGGAGAAAGAAAGAACAGAAGTGGATGGATGGGGGAGTGAGTAAGGGAAGGTCATGGAGGGATAAAAAGAAGATTGGTGTGGAAGCTGTTTGCCAAAGAAGAAAGAAGAAAGTGGGGAAAGAGAGAGGGGGCAATGGCATACAATTGCCTCTGGGAGGGATTGGGATGTTTCAGTGAGGAGCTCAGCAAAAACAAAAGCAGGGTGGTAGAAGTTTTAGGTGGTAGAGAACAAACAAAATTTTGAGAGGAAATAGACAAATCGTTTTCCTCTCAAAGGAGGTGAAGCTCAGAGTGCCAGGCAGCAGGACACACCCTCAGCTGAAATCTTGTTCCTTTTGCAACAAATTCAGTGGAACAACTGGTGGAAGCTCTGTCCCTGCCAGTGTCCCACAGCAGGCTGGCTAGGACCAGAACTCTCCAGCCTCCAGGTGTGCTTGTGTAGGACCCCACTGAGCTATGAACAGGGACAAAATCAGAAGGCAACTTCCTCGAGCCCCAGCCAGCATGTGCAGTCCAGTGCCTCCCTGCTCTCCCTTCCTCAGGAAACAGAGCAAAGTACCCCTGCAGTTTGCAGTGCCATAGGTATGATCAGGACATCAAGAACAAGGCCTTGCCATGCAATATTCCAGGCTGGCTGAGACAGAGCCAAGTGTAAGTCATGCAAGGGAACAGGGACTTCTGGAGAGCCAGATCTGAGTGCAGCAGGTTGGTGGATGGAGGAGCTGGTGATACCTGGGTTTCTTGATCAGGCTTATCCTGACCTGGGCCTCTCCTCATGGAGGGCAGCTACATCCAATGGGGAGAAGGAAACTCCTCGCCTGTCCCCCATTTGGCCTAAGCCCAACCTATCAGGCTTCTGATCTGAAAGGTCATGGGGGATCCTGGGGATTTAGAGAAGCTCAAAGGATCTCAACTCTGTTCAAAGGGTTTCCGTGGCTGCTCACCGGGGCTTGGTGTGCACTGAATAGTGGGGTGCAGCTTTGATTCCTGAAGGTCCAACTGAAGATCATCTGCATCTAGGTCATCTGGGGAGAAAAGAACAAGAAATGGTGCTCACAGAAGAACAAGCAGAACCATCAGAGCTAACTGGGCCAGGAGCTTTTCCTGCTGCCTGTCCTCCACACAGACCTCCAGCCAGTTCCCAGCCTGCAAGTTCAAAGTAGCTGCTGGTGTAAAATTTGTCCCCTGCAGTCACTGCTGAAGAGGGAGAAGATCTTGTAAACGTTGGTGGGTTGCAGTGTAGCCAACCCCTCTGTTTTTGGGTTACTCCCAACATTTGAAGTGTAAGAGCCCCAGATCCCAGAGCTGTGTGACTGCGGTTCCCTCCTTCCAGCATGCTTTATTAAAAGTAAATAAATACTCCAGCTTGTGTGGTTACAGAACACAAAGCCTTCAAATGCATCTTCTCCATGGGAGCTTTCTGGGCAGGCCTTGTCCAATGTTAGTTCATCAACAGGGATTTTGGGGCTTTGTTCAGAGGGAGCCATCAGCCTCTTCTTGCAGCACAAATTTTTCATCAGCAGCCACCACCACCAAACAGTTCAGCAGCAAAGAGACAAGGGAACACAACATTTATTGCTTTATTTTGTGCCCTGTAGAGTCTTGGGACTGTTTTTAATCGTGGCTGTTCCCAGGATTTGCTGAAGGCAGACTGGTTGCCTGTGGCTGCAGACTCTGCATCCATGGGGTTTGTGCAGCCAGGCTGCAGAGCCCAGCCCTGGACCAGCACCTCTGTCATGCTCGCAGCGGCACCCCGAGCCAGGCTGAGGCTTGCTCAGGGTCAGGCAGAGACCCCCTGGCTGAGGAAGAAGCTGCTGGAAGGGAATGAGGCCGAGCCCTCAGCTGTGTTTTCGGTGTAGGTCGTCACCAAGGCGAATGGCATCCTCTCAGTCTAAGCCACGACGTGCTTTTCTGCTTTGTTCCTTGCTCCTCTTCCCAAAGTCCTGCTGGCTGACAGCACTGGGACACAGTGAGGACAGCTGCTGTCCTGCTGCCCCATTCCCACCCATGGCACCAGCACAGCCTTCAGCTCCCAGTGGATATCTTTGGAGGGTTTTCTGCCAGCAGGAGGAAAGAGAAAGGATGTGGTTTTGTTCTTGCTACGGCCTGGTAGCCAGAGAGCTGCATCTGTGGCTGTGATGAACTCTCTCTTGGATGAATGGACTGATGCTGGAGCCCAGGTGTGCACCTGGCAGCTCAGACACTGGCCAGGAAGGCAAATTTCCACAGCGCTGAAGATAAAGTTGACCCAAGTGGGATTTACTTGTCTAATCTGTTTAGAAGTGGTGCCTCTCATGAGCTCTGCTCCCTGCCTGTGTTTGAAAATGTGACTGGGATTATTTGATTAAAGGATGATGACAAATAATGTGCTATCTTTAGTGCCTCCTGACAAGCTTCATGGCTTTCTCAGCTTCAGGGAGCTTTGGAAAAAAAAGTAATTTTTAAAATCTGTCTGTGTAAGAATTGAAATATTACTGCTGCTTTGGAGCCTGGCAAGGAAACACTCACAGTGGGATGGAAAAATATTTCATCCTTGTATTTTATAGTCTTATAAATCTCCAGTGTCTTTTCCAGCCACAGTGCGGAGGCTGTGATGTGCAGTCACGATATCCGAATAAAACAGACACAGGCCCAGTCTCTGTGTTCTGCTGAGACCGAGCCCTTGGGAAAGTGTAACCTGTGCCATCCATTTTCTCCTCAAAGCCTGGTTTTAAGCCCAGGTTAAACATTTTCATGAAGTGAAGGATGATCTTTTGTTTTGCCTGGACTACCGAGCCTGCTGGGAATTACAAAGCAATCCTTAGTCAGCACAGTGGGATTCAAAGCGAAAAAATGTACCTCTCTCTGATAGAAACCAGTCCTTCTCCAGCCTGGGAACTGTGGAGAAAGGAAAATGACTGTTGTGTCCTAGCAAGGCAGGCTGCATTGATTTTGAAGAAGCTGTTATTTATTTGAATTTTGCTGAGGTGCCTCCACTTTCTGAGGTCTTATGGAAAAAACTCACTTTGCCAGTAGTGCCCTTTCCATGAGAAAGGAGCTGCCTGTACCAAAAGTCAAGTGAGAGGAAGAGGAGCTGGAGAAGGGATAGAGCTGAAAACACTGGGCTGAATGCTTCTTCCCCTTAGTGCTGTCTGCTCGTTCTCTCAGTCCTGTCTGTCTCAGCCAGGGCAGTCCCCGGGGTTTGCAGGGACCTGCTCTCTCCTTGGCGTGAGGGCATGAGTGGCTGCGAGGGGCCTGGGCAGATCCTGTTCTGGGTCTCGAGTAGCTGTCTTGAATGACAGAAGTAGGAGAAGTGTGTCTCTAAGGACCCTCCAGGGTTTGCCAGGTGGTTGCAGAAGTTCATTAGTAACTTTACAAGCTGTTGGAGGTGCTGGGCTGGGGGAAGAGGTGTCCTGCTGCCAAGGGTAACTGTACACGTGTGCTCCCTTCTCACTCTCCACAGCTTTGTTCCATTATTGCAAACACGCTTGTAAGTGAATACATCCCTTTCTATCCTCAAACCAGAGGTCCCAAAGGGAGGTGCTGGGATGGTGATGGAAGTGCCCCAGGGCACTTTTCCTGCCCTCCTCTGCAGCCACTGTTGGGAGCTGCTGGGGACTGCTGGGGGCTGTCCTGGTGACAGGCCCCTGAGCCATCTTTGGGTTCCTGCTCAGCCACAGGGGACAGACTTGGGGCAGGAGGTGTCTGCTAAACACTGCCAGCTGTAATCCAAAGAGGCTGAGACAACTCCCAGCCCAGAGAAGAGAAGGCCCCAGGGCTTAGAGACCCTTCCAGTGCCTAAAGGGGCTCCAAGAGAGCTGTGGCTGCCCCATGCCTGGGGAAGTGTCCAAGGCCAGGCTGGATGGGGCTTGGAGCAACCTGCGATAGTGGAAGGTGTCCCTGGCCATGGCAGGGGTGGAACAAGAAGAGCTTTAAGGCTCTTCCCAAACCCAAACCATTCTACAATTCTGTGATATCCCAAACATTGAAAGTGCTGGAAGTGAGACCTTAAACATCTGTTTTGACAGGGTGACAGAATGATGAGACATACACTGACCACACTACTTTGGGCCTCAGGTGGCTGTTACTCAGATGAGAATGGACATACTTGGGTGGTGTGGGGTGGGTTCCCGGGCATCCAGGGCCCTGGAAGGATGGGGAAGAGCTGATCTGGCCCTGGGGTCTGTGGTACCACGTGTGCTCTGTGTCTGTGTGCTCTGGTGGTCCCTCAGGTGCAGGGCTTGGCTGGGGCACGGGTGCTGGACAAGGGAGCAGGAGAGGCTGCAGGAGCCACTGCCAGGCAGGGCAGGGCTGGGCATTGGGGAGCCTTTTCTTGTCCCTATATGGCTGCCTGGGACCAGCTGCCTTTCACTACCCAGCTGGAGGTTCTGTGGATTCATTTGGGAAGGACATTCATTCTCAGCCTTGTGCATTGCTTCATTGCTTCTTCATTTGGGAAGGACATTCATTCTCAGCCTTGTGCATTGCTTCATTGGAAGCAATGCACAAGGCTGAGAGGACAGGGCTGTCTGGAAGTGTTCCCTGTCCCTCTCACAAGTTTTCTCACAGCATCCGAGTGCCCTGAGAAGCCTGGCTGGACCCCGCTGCGACACAGCCCTGAGGTATTTTCTCTTAAGCAGACCACTTTCCCTCTTGCATGAAAGGAATGTTTGAGAGCTTTTTTCCTCTTTAATGAGGAAGTGTTACAATGTTCATATAACCCAGCTAAATACCACCGGTGGCCATCAGAAAGGAAGCACAGGGAACAGAAATAAAGCAATGATTAAGTAAAACGGCAATATTACAAACCCCTTAGCACCAAGACCAGGCCCCGCTGCTGGAGGTCTGGAGAGTCATCTGCAAAAGCTGCACATCATAAGGAATGATGATGTTGTGCATTTCACGTTTGCACCTCTGTGTTTTGATATTTCAAAACAGATCCAATGCTTTAACATCTGAAAATGGGAGCCTTTATGAGCTGCAAATAGTCTTATTTGGCACACCTTAGAATCAGTCAGCATTCCCCTCAGGTCTCAACATCTCATGAACATACCATCCATGAGGCTTGGAGGCCTGGGACCCTGTGGTAGGTTTTGGTCTGCTGACAAGGCCAGGTGAGAGCATCCTTTGGGACATCACAGACTTTGGTACCAAGCAAAAGCAGGTCTGTGGCCCCTTGTCACAAACTAGATCTTTCCACAAATGCTATACTTTGCCGGGCAAACCCCACAACTATCTGCACCAGAACTGCTCCAGTATGGGCTGCATTAATGATGGAAAAAGTGACCCGGCTCAGAATAAAATCCTGCAGCAATGACTGCAACATGACTCCTCTGTACTGTCTGGCCAGTGTTACCACCAAGTCTACCATGCTTCCTGGAGCCACATCATGCCAGTAGGAATCACATTTGCTGCCTTCTGGCTGGACTCTTTGCATGTCTAAAGCTTGTTCTCAGGCTGTGAAGGATCAGGGCAGGAGCAGGAGCACAGGGCTTGTGGGTCACTTGCTGACTGTGTCACGAAGTGTCTCGGTCATCCTGCCCATAACACGGTGTCCAGTGGCTCTGGGTGAGTATCTGCCTCCAGATCCAGTCCTGCCTGCTCAGGATGTGGGAGGACACAGCAGAGCCCCTGGCTGTGGCTGGATGCTCAGTGCTCCTGGGAGCAGGTGAGTCAGGGGCTCTCCAGGGACACAGCCCTCTCTCCATCTACCATGTGGATTTGCCTACAGGATGTCTCAGACCTCGGAACTGCACTGTATTTACACAAACATATAAATAGATGCAGCATCCAGGCTGTGTCCTGAAATGCTGTTTCCACCCTCCAGCAGTTACAGAGGAAGCAAAGGGGCTCACGCTTTTCTTTATGTTATTCTGAGATTCTCTTGCAAAGGGATCACACCAGCCTTGTGCTGGAGCTGCTGCTGTGCTGTGGGGTTGGGAGTGCAGGGGTGCCTTGCACTCTGCTGGCCTCCTGAAACTGGCTTCATGCAGTCTGTGCAGAGCTGCACTTTAGAGCACAGAACAAATTGACTCTTGGACAGAAAGTGCTGCTCAACCATGGAGCTCCTTCTTCCCTGCCTTGGCCAGTCCCTGTGCTGTGTTCCCCAAATGTGTCCTGTTGTCACACCTAACCCTGACCTTCACTGCAACACCAGGGGTGTGCACAAAAGTAGCACATGCACAGGTCTCTACCTCCAGCCAGCTGAATATTCCAAGTCTTTGAGTTCATTCTCTTACCCAGATTAATCCCAAGGTCCTTCCTCTAGATGATGTAACAACAAAGACTGATGTCCTGCCAAAGGCTCCACATTGCCCAGAAGTATAAAGACCAAGCCCAGTTGTTCCAGGTAGCCACAGTCACCTTCCAGTGCCTTGGGCAGCCTCCCTCCATAGCCAGCAAGGCCAAATTGACAAACATGATGACATTGTGGAGGACTGCCAGGTCCTTTGTTTACATTATGGAGGTTTGGATGTGCCAGATCTTCTCTTTCTTCCACACGGGGTCACCAAATGAAGCCCATTCAAAGCAATGGGCCACCTGTGTTGAAGAAGGCTCAGCCTGCCTTCCCTGAGGCAGGTGTCACCTCTGGCAGTGGCACCACTCCTGTACATGCAGGATTGCACCCAAGCTCGCAGCCCTGCCCAGGGACTGATCACCATCCAGCCCTGTTTACTCACAGTGGTTATCAGCGTGACCTGGGAACAATTCCGAGATCCTCTTGTGGGGATCCTCCTCCTCAGGGCTCATGTCTTCTGCCTCCCACTGGCTGGACACCCTGAAGAAGCTGCTGCAGCTCCCGTAGGCACAGCACTGGTAGGCATACGGCACCTCCAGGACTCTGCACAGAGGAAAGCAGAACTTTAAGGTGTGTCCCCTCCATGAGCTGACTCTCCATTGCTTTGCACTTTTTGCTTAGCTCCTTCAGTTGTTCAAAGATGAAGCTCGTCTATACAGAGTCACAAAATATTCTGAGTTGGAAGGGACCCACAAGGATCATCATGTCCAGCTCTTAAGTGCATGGCCCATACAGGGATCACACCCACAATGTTGGTGCTATTAGCATCGTACTCTAACCAGCTGAGCTAACCTCAGAGTCAAGGAAATATGGAACACTCCACGAATTTCTGTGACGTCCTTGCACAGGAGCCATGCTGATCTTCTCTGTACTGTTCCAGTTTTGGTACATGTGCTGCTGGCATGACAAAAGCTGGTCCCTATGGTGATGGTTACAGTGGAGAGGGACTTTGCTTTGGTGAAGGACTCCATGTAGGACAGGGTGTGGACCCAGGGCACCCCATGGTGTCTCTGCACTTACCCACTTTTGGTGCTTAAGACATCATCAGTCAATAGAATATTGTTAAACACCGTGTTTGGAAACTGCTCTGAAGTTCCCAGATAGTTCCTTGTCCTGGTTCCAGCCAGAACAGGGTTAATTTTTGCAGTAGGAGGGAGGGAGCATGGCCAGGACCTGGAGGTTATTCTGTACCACCTTAGTAATTGCTGGGGGCTGGGGGGAAAGGAGTCTCTTCTGGGGAGAAGGGAGCAAATGTGATGGGGAGCCATCTGGTATTTGTTTGTTGTTGGGGGGCTTTCCATGTAAATAGTTTTCTTTTCTTATACTTTTTGTTATTAATATTGTTGCTGTCACTGTTTGCATCTTATCTCATTGCTGTTTCCAGTAAATTGTTATTATCTCAGCCTGTGATCTTGACCTTTTGTGCCTCCAGTTGGGGAGGAGTGAGTGGTGCATGGTTTTAGCGGGAATACTAAATCGGAGAATACCACTCCTAAACCACCACACTCCTAAAAACCCTTCTGCTGTTCTCCTCAGACTAAACTAGCTCCTCTCTCCAATATGCCGTGTACAGTCTTCAATTTTTACCCCAAGGCCATGTTTTGCCAGGCATGCTTTGTTTCCTTCAAGGGGAGAAGCTTCCCTAAAGCAAGGCTCCCCTTGCTTGTTGTTGAGGGTCAGAGAGGCACCTTCAAACTCCAATTCCAGGAGTCTCAGCTCGGGCAGGAATTCTCAGATCTCCCAGGTGAAGCAAGTTATTTAAATATGTCTGATTTCTACTTGAAAATTGAATTGTTAGTCACTAATTACAGCATGTATTACAAGGTTAATTCAACAGCAGCTGAGCATCATCTGGATGCAATACCAGGCTGTCTGTCAGCAGCTGCATTTTTGGCTTTGCTGGAAGTCAGGGAGACTGCTGATGAAGGCAAAGGAACCTCAGGTTTTCCAGACAATTAAGGTTTTCTGACAAGATCAGTAAATGTGGTAAAACTCTATATTCTAAAAATATGCTTTTGTTTTATGTTCCCAAACATTTCTGGCTGAGCCCCAGGAGGGTCTGGAAACTCTGTATACAAGCTTGTTTCCTGTTATAAGCTCCAAATCAGATCCTATTATTGAAAGGTGGTAGGGAGGTGCAAATCATCCCAGCAAGGCTAAGAGCTGCTCTCAGATGACTCCTCCAGACATATGCCCCAGAAGTAAGGCTACCTAATGGCAGTACCCCAAAATTTAGGGAATGTTAATGGGTCCATCGCCTGGCATGGCTCAGTGAAGCACTGAGCAGGCTCAGTTTCTCTGGTACAAATCCAAACCACCTCAAGAGATGGCAATGGAGGAGAAACACCTTGGAAGTGCTGAACTTGACCCACCCTGCACAAGGGACTGCCTGTTGGAGCAGGTCTGGAGGAGGCCACGGAGCTGCTCCAAGGGCCAGAGCCCCTCTGCTCTGGAGCCAGGCTGGGAGAGCTGGGGGTGTGTTCACCTGGAGAAGAGAAGGTTCCAGGGAGACCTCAGAGCTCCTTCCAGTGCCTAAAGGGGCTTGGCCCTTGGGAGGCTGCAGCTTGAGTCTTGTTTCCAGTTCTGGACCCCTCACTTCAAGAAAGACATTGAGGGGCTGGAGTCAGTCCAGAAAAGGGAAATGGAGCTGGGGAGGGGTCTGGAGAGTAAATCATATGGAGAGTGGCTGAGGGGGCTCAGCCTGGAGAAAAGGAAGCTCAAGGGATCCCCCATCAGCAGGGACCTTCTCACTCCCTACAACTGATGACTGTAACAAGGAGGGGGTTGGTCTCTTCTCCCAGGCACTAAGTGGCAGGGTGAGAGGAAATGGCTTCAAACTACACCAAGGGAGACTCATGTTGGAATCAGGAGGAATTCCTTCAAGGAAGGGCTTGTTAGGCACTGGAAGGGGCTGCCTAGGGAGGTGGGGGAGTCCCCATCCTGGGAGGGGTTCAAGGAATGACTGGATGTGGCACTCAGTGCTCTGGGCTGGGGACAAGGTGGAGATTAGTCACAGGTTGGACTTCATGATCTCAGAGGTCTTTTCCAACATTAATGATTCTCTCATTCTGTGGTTCTATTAAGAGAGCTGGAGTGGGACTTTGGACAAGGGCCTGGAGGGGCAGGACAAGGAATCCTCATTTCCTACTGGAAAGGACAGGGATAGATGGGATATTGGGGAGAAATTCTTCCCTGTGAGGGTGGTGAGGCCCTGGCACAGGGTGCCCGGAGAAGCTGTGGCTGCCCCATCCCTGGAAGTGTCCAAGGCCAGGCTGGATGGGGCTTGGAGCAACCTGGGCTAGTGGAAGGTGTCCTTGCCCATGGCAGGGGCTGGAACGGGATGAGCTTTAATATTTCTTTCCAACCCACACCATTCTATTGCTCTATGATCTTGGGTGTAGAAAACCCTCTAAAAGCTTCTGGAATCCACTGCTGTTTGGAAACCACTGATGCAGCAGATCCCAGCTATGAGTTTAAAAAGTCAGAAGAGAGAGCCCTGCAGGCACCGCTGCTGAGGCAGCCTGAAGTGAGAGCTCCATACTTTCCCTCAGGCCTGAGCTGTTAAGCCCCGTGCTGGTGCAGTGACCTGTGACCCCAGCCCTGTGTGTAAACTGGAGAACTTTGGGAACCCATTCTGGATGAGTGGGAACATCAGCTCATGCATTCTTGTCTTGAAGGGAATTCCCTGGGACACCCAAGCAAGAGATTACTTCATCTGAGGGGAATTTGTGTTCTCTGGAGCATGGGTGCCTAAGCCTGAGGGCAGGTGCCACACTGAGACCCAGGAGCCAAGGAGGGTCAGGAAAGTCTGAGCCTGCAGCACAGCACTTGGCTCTGAGTCTTTTGCAGCCTCTTCTTGATCAGTTTGACCCCTTCAGGCTCCTCATTAATCCATAACAGACAGGACATGGCCACACAAGCAGAGTTTATGGAAGGAAACCTGGATGTCATTAGGTAGGACTGCTTCTGGGAATGTTTTCCATTGAGAGGAGCCCTGGGCCTGCCCCACGCTTTCCACTTATGTATATGTGTTTGGGGTGGGGGTGGTGGCCTGGGAGCACATCACTGCTCTCCTGTGGAACATATTAAAGATGAGATGCGTTAGCAGCAGATGGATCTTCCTCTAACCATGGGCCTGGAAGTGTGGAGAAAGCACGAGATGGACAAGAAGAGCAGGAGGCTGAGTGCTGTAAGCAAATACAGGCTGTGCTGAACACCAGAAGTGAAAGAGTCAATGCTCCAAATACCTCATTTTGGGGAAGCTCTCCTTAGTGAAGGGCTCAGAGAGAGCTGGGTTGCCTTGGAGCTTCAGATGGGTCAGTCCAGCCAAACCATCCAGGGGCAGTGTGACCAGCTGGTTGTCAGCCAAGTCCCTGGTGAGGGGAAAGCAGAGAGGGAGACCATGGTCAGGGCTCTGCTGCCAGTGGTATCTCAGCCAAGCAGAGGGCACTGCCTCAGTTGCACCCTTGATGTGGTGCTGAAATGGGGCTGGGTGCTGCACTGGGGCCAGGAGCCTCTGAAGATAAATGCATTGAGACTGCAGTTCCTTGGGAAAATGAGGGACTGGGGTTAGCGGCCATGCTGAAAGCTCTGTGTGGTATCTCCCTCGCTGTACACAAAAGTGCCCCACACATCTCTTCCTCCATAATAGGTCAGGAATGACTGCAGATCCCAGCCCATAAAATACCCAAGAGTCTTAGAGAAGGGGCTGAGAACTGGGGACCCTCCAGAGCCAGCACAGATGGTCTGCAGTGACTTGCAGAAACAGCTCATCATGCTGATCTTCCTTAAAGGCATCCAAGGCAGCTATGGAAGCATCAGGAAATGGAGGTTTAAGTGTTCAGGGTGAGAGCATCTTGAAGATGGCCCCTCCTGTACTTCATCATCCCTTTATTAATAGTATTAATAGGAAACCTTGGGATTTGTTCTGTCTACATCAGTGCTGAGACATGCACCTCAGCACATCAGTCTTCTACCATCTAAACCCCAGGTGTCCTGGTAGCTCAGGGAGTTAGTCTGAGGTCCTCAGACACCTCCTATCCATGGCCCACTGTGAATGAAATATCCCTGCAACTTACAGCTTGGTGAGGGAGTGCAGGGTCACAAAGGCTTCTGGGTGAATAAACTGGATGTAATTCCAACTCAGGTCTCTGCAAGGCAAGGATGCACCAGTAAGAAGAGAGCACAGCAGGGCAGTGAAGCTGCTGGCACGGGCCTGGCCAAGGGCCCTGGTGGGAGCACATGTGGGATCTGTAGCCCCTTGGTCAGCAGCAAGTTTTGTCCCATTGCAGCTCCCCACAGACAAGTATGGGTCTGTAGATGGGTGGTTTCTAACAGAGGGCACAAGAGTTTGCCTTTGCAGGAGCTCCTCTGCTGAGACCAGTGGGAAAGGCTCTTTTCTGGCTTAATTTCTGTAAATTTGGGAATTTTATGCCAGCACGCCAAACAGGTCATGCCTTAGTGCCAGAGCATCCCCAGTGCAGTCACGGTGCTGGGTGCAGCAAGGGCAGATCCGGCCAGGGGTCTGGGGTAGGTGATTTTAGAACGTCTCCTGCCATGTACAGGTGCTTTGGGTTCACTGAGTCCCCTCAATAAGCTCTGCCTCCATCCAAGTGAGAGGGCTCCACTCCCTCTGTCACCAGTGTAGAGGAAACCAGCAAATTGTTACACATTTCTTGCCCTAAGGCTGACTACAGGACAACCTTCATCTCTCCAGCTCTAAGGGAGCCAAGATACCTGCTCAGATGTGTGTGAAACTGGGTGGGATGAATCCTTCCCACAGAGACCAGAACATACCCAAAGGTCATGCCAGAGCGTGCTCAGCTATGTGTGTGTGTGACTGGGGGCTGGAGCAGCATGCTCATGTTTCCCTGAGTGTCTACAGTATCACCTCAGTGTTCCCAGGCAGTGGTAACCGTGGTGTATGTGACACTCTCGGGATCCTGGCAATGCTGGGCTGTTAAATGGCATTATTTGCTGCATGGCTCATGTTGCTGCACCATGGGAAAAGATTTTATGTGACTTAGTTCATTTCCTAACAGAACAGCAAATAACAACTGTCAGGGCTCTTCCCAGGTGTCACACAGACAATCATGCCCCTCAGGGCCCTGCCAGCTCTCCAAGGGGCCAAGCACTTAGGAGGTCACTCTGTGTGCATGGGCAGTGCATGCTTGGGTGCACTTGGTCCACAAAACACAAGCTTTTGAGTTGAGGGGAGGAACTTTCAAACCAAATGGGACGCTCTGCATGGATGTTCCAGGAGTGCATGGCCCAGGACCAGCCTGTGTAGGACAAGGGGTGCTGGAGCTCAGATACGCTGGGGTAAATCCCTGCCCTGAGTTCCTCCTGTGTGTTCATCACTGTCTGTGATGTGGGCTCTGCTTTGGCAGAGCTGCAGCACGTGGTGAGAGCACGTGCGGTGTGGGCACAAGGGGGCTAGGTAAGGACAGGGGTCTGCAGGCACAGGGGAAGCCAAAAGAATGGTTTCTGCCTTCTTCTCCTCTGAGGTGGAATGGAAGAGGGACTTAACAGAAAAGCCTCCCAACAGAGACAGAAGCAGCAGGGTTGGGAGCTTCCCACAGCCCATCTGGGTTCACAGTTCCCCCTCCCCAGCATGACCCCAGCTGGTCCCCTGGCAGACAATACTTGCATGGAGCGCAGGGCCATCAACTGCACAAAGGTGTCTGCTCTGATCTCGTGGATCTTGTTGTGCTGGAGACCTCTGGAAAAACAGAAACTGGTTTGAGAAGAGTGGAGCTCTGGTCCCTTTGCACTCCAAACAGTGAGTTATAATGCCCAGCTTTCCCAGTGCTTAGGGAGTTCTGTATGTGGGAAGTGCCCCTCTCCTCAAAACACCTCTTCTTCCCCAGAGCACAGTACAAACAAGGACATCTCCATACTCACAGCTCCTCCAGCTGCTGGCACCGATGGAAACTGGGCAGCTCTTCGATTTGGTTGTGTGACAGCTCTCTGCAGGGGAAGGACAGTACAGGAATGTTGGGACAGCAAAAGCCAGTGCCCCGAGCCCTCCCTTGGCAGGCAGGTACTGCTGGAGAGTGAGGTGACCTCATTTCATTCTGCACAGCTCCACTTTTGGCAACCCCAGTGAGTGGGATCTCCACTCTGCACCTGGTGCTGGCTCTGGGTGTCTCTGTGCAAGGCAGGGGTGGCCCCGTGATTTACCCACTCTCCCATCCCCAGCCCAGTTCCCTGCAGTACAGCCTGTGGGCTGATGGAGCTGCTCCTACAGCTGGGCTTGTCCTCCCCAGCCTCAAGTCAGCTGTGAAACCCCCCCGTGCCACTTCTGCCATGCACAGCCCTGCTTTCTGTGGGCACAGCAGAGAGACATTTCTGCCAGAGCTCCCAGAAGCTGCAGATGTGCCTGCAGAGCCCGGGGAGGTTTTGACCAGCCAGCTGCTCTCCTCCCTCCTGGCACAGCAAACCCACTGCCCGTTGCCTGCTCCCCATTCCTGGCTTTCTCCCAAGGTTAGAGAAGGAGTTGTGGCATAGGCAGGGATTTGGTTCAAGACATTCCAGACTGTGAAAACCTCTGGTCCCTGTTATTTCAAGTGCTGTCACTCGAAAGCAGTTTGCAGCAAACTCCTCTTCCCACTGGCCCAGTGTCATGTCAGCATCTAGAGTAGACTGGCTTGATAGTTGGAGGAAAACCCACCCTGGCACAGCTTAATGAGAATTTATTGAAGAACTTATTGAAGAAACAGGCTGGGTAAGGAGTAATGTTTAAACCCAGCTCTTCCCCCACCAGCAGAGACTGGATTTGTGGTTGTTCAAGGGAAATTTGCCCCAGGGTAAAGTTTTGTATGTGGTTTCTCTGCCGACTTTCCAAACTCGGTTTCCATCTTTCTGCCAATAGGTTGCTCCTAAAGTATTTCAATTACTTTTTTCGTCAACCCCCTCACCACCAGTTTTCCATGGTGGAGAGGAGGAGGGAGGGAAAAGCAAGCAAAAGGTTTGTGCTTGGCTCTGGAGACTGTCACCCAGTATGGAGAAAGAGCCTTAGCATCAGCCACTTATCCCTGGTCCCTGTGTCAATCCACTGGGCTTGACAGGCCTGTAGCTAAGCTAAGAGTTATGGGAGAGAACCAGCCCTAGGAGTTATTTCTGGTTCCTCCAGAGTGAGGGTAACCAGGTGCAGCCCAGGATGTACAAACAGAGCAGCCCCAGTCACTCCTGCTCTGTTGGGAACAGACCAGGATGAAGGTGCTGATGGCATCAAGAGACTTCAGCTCTGCTCAGGGGAATTTCACCTATTTCTGCTTGAGAAGAAAGACAAATCTTCCAGAGCTCGAGGAGCATTGGGACAACTCTCTCAGGCACAGAGTGGGATTGTTGGGGTATCCTGTGTAGAGCCAGGAGTTGGACTCAATGATCCTTGTGGGTCTCTTCCAACTCAGGATGTACCATGATTATAAGAAATCTCCACCAGAGCAGAAGCTCTGGATGAAAGCAGCAGGATGGTGCCAGGTTGGTGCCAAAGGCTGCCCTGCCGGTGTGTGCTGGGTTCAGCATGGGTGGCATCCCAGGATGGCCGTGATCCTCTGTCCCTGCAGTGGCTCTACAGCCCCTGTGCAGGACCCCTGCAGAGAATCCACACCGTGGGGTGAGGCCAGAAATGCAGCTTTGACTGTGTCATCTGTGGTCAGATGTGTCACAGGTGTAGCTCCTATGGCTGCCAAGAGACAGGCAGAGAACAACCCCTGTGTCTGTGGGGACAGGGGGCCAAGGCATTTCAAAGGCAGGAGAGATGTAAACATGCACAAACACTGGCCCACATACTCTCTCTCCAAACTCTGAAAGCAATGCAATTAATGTCAGGAAAGTTCACTAGGGAAGAGGAACAAGGAGCAAGGAACGAGGTGGTGTGTCCCAATAAAACTCTCCCACGTGGAGTGGGTAGACACAAAGAACAGGCTCTGCTGTGAGGGTTTGCAAACTGATAACTTGCAAACATAAACAGAGGTTTGAGACCCAACAGCCTGGGCCAGTCCAAAGGCTGCACTTTCATAGCAAGTCATCTACTGAATTGGTCCAGATGTCTAAAGATGAGAGATCTTCCCTACAGGGACAGCTGGAACCAAAAGCCTGTAATCTCCTAAGTTACAAGTTGTCTTATTTTATTTTTATGTTTTACTCTTGTTTCCAATTTCTGTGATCAAGAATTCACTCCTGTTGCTTTCCTGGAACAAACTTGTTTTCTTTTTCAGCTTGCTTGTATAAAGACTGATGAGAGGCAAGCCTCCTGTTGCCCTAAGGCTGCAAACTTGTATAAATCTGGCTCATGACTCATTTCCTGAGGATGTCTTTGACTGCAGACATAGTTGGGGATCTCAGGAACCAGGGGTGTGATTCCTGAGATGGTGCAGAATGTTTCTGAGATGTTGATTTCATCATGTACCAAGCTAAAGGAGAGAACATGACCCCCCCAGCATCACTCAGTGCCTGGGTAAGCAGGCAGAGCCAAAGCAACATAGAGACTCAGCAAAATCCTGCTCTGGCTCTGCTGCCCCACATGAGGAAATGTGGTCTTGTGGCCTCAAAGGTCTCCATCAGGTCAGACCTGATCCCTCCTGGGATAGGAACAGAATCCTTCCTCCAGATGATGGCACTTGCTGGAGCTCCAACTGCGATAAGCCAAGACTGGGGCAGAGGGTGAATGTGATTTCCCCCTTGTTTTTGGGCTAAGAGCTTCAGCACAGCTGGGAGCTCTGAAATGCTGTGGCCATTCTTACCCACCTCCTTTTGTACCCTCTCTACTCTCCTTGAATGGGGGGGGGGGGGCAGTTCCTGCTGGTGCAGAGCAAGGAGGATGTGCCTGACTGCAGACCTGAGACCAGAGCATCATGCTGGGATGAAGCAGCAAGTTCAAGAACGAGCAAGAGCTCAAGGCCGTGATTAAGAAGGTGGTGATTTCTGCATGGAAAAGATAATGGGAACAAGAACCACAGGATGGTCTTCCACAGCTAGTCCTCTCCCTGAGCTAGACAAAAGGAAAGCCCAGTTCTTGACGGCAATTTTAAGGACCAGGCAGGACAGAGACACACATTACTCACAGGACTCGGAGGCTGGGCAGCTGCTGGCACATCCTTCTGGGGAGGAAATGGATGCCTGCCCGGGTCAAGGTCCTAGAGGGATGGAGGACAGAGAAGAAATGGTGTTGCTGACAGCCAGCACCCAGACTGTGTGACCCAGAAGCCCAGCTGCCAGTCCCAGATAGTGGCAGGGGAGACAATATCAATGGGACAGTGAAATACCTGGAGAGAATAAAAAACTGCCTGGCACAGGAAACAGGCACTGCTGCTGGACCTGGCTGAGGTGAATGTGCCTGTGAAGAGTTCTGGGCCACTGCTGAGTACTGAATTCACAGCTGTCCTTGGCCTTGCTGGGGCAGGCGGCAATGTCCTCTGTAGCACGCTCTGCCATCCCAGTTCTCATTGTCAGGCTGGACAGGCCTGGAACCAGGACTGCCTCAGCAGCCTGTGTATGAGGGATGGATGGTGTGTCCCTGTGTCCTCGAGACACAGCATGGCCAGGTCACACCCTGGCCTGGGGTGCTCCCAGTTTGGGCACAGCATGGGGACCAGTGCCTGAGAGAGGAGAACCATGTGTGGCCAGAGGCAGCGTGTCCTCCAAGGCCCTGCTCTCCACGGCCTGGTGGGGTGAGGAGGGGACCAGAGCGGTTGCAGGAGCTCCGGCATGGGTGGCAGATGTTTCCTGAACTGCACCACGGTGCTGCTTCCAGTATGGGCAGAGACACTGGGGCTCAGCAGAAGCACTGCACTCAGAGGTTCACTCCTTCACAGATGCAGAAGGGAAAGAAGAAAAAAAATTTAAAAAAGATTGGAGCACACTCAAGAGAGCCACTCACGGGGAGGAAAGCTGCGTTCAGGAGCCACAGGGGTGAAACGAAGCAGAAGGATGAGTGACCAGGGAGAGGCAGAGCTGAATACTGCACAGCCCTGGGAAAGTTGTCCTCACTGAAACAGCCTGGACCGCTTTGAAGGAGGAAGAGCACAGCTAGCAGGGTAAAAGGGAGAGAGGTGCCACTCACAAAACTTCGAGACTGGTGGTGCCTTTAAGGTCTGGGAATTCCCTGATGTCTGTTGCTCCATTGAGTGACCTGCAGAGAAATGAGGGTGAAGTGAGGTGGGCAGAGAGGACCTGGAGGCAAGTGCAACTGCCCAAGGTTCCAGACCCATCAGCCATGGTGGCAAATCTGCCTCCTCACACCCAGATGTGGTGATCAGAGTCCCAAACCCAGCGTGTCCCTGTGGCTGGAGCAGCCGCCTCTCACCTTGCGGATACAGCGAGATGGAGCTGGGCACTTCTATGCAAGGAGACTTGGCAAGCTCAAAGCCTCTCCCAGCCACTGACATTCTTGGCACGATCTCTACCCAAATTAAATAAAAAAACCCCAAACAATTACCACAGGGAATGTAAGCAGGGCATCCCACCCAAGCCTCCCTGGGTCTATGCATTTGGATCTAAAGAATGCAGGGCTATTTGAATGATTTATTTTACGTGCCTGGGTGAGGCTTATAAATAGAGATTTATGAGGTTGCCTTTGCCTCAGTATTTTTAGTGCTGTGCCACAACAGGTTGGCTGAAAAGCCAACGTGGGGTGGCTGTTGTGGTCCAGGTGGTGCCCAGCCTGTGCTGCTGGCCCTGGAGCAGGCCTAGGGCCAAACACGTGAAGGAAGCACTGCCACTGCTGGCTGCCCAGGGGTATGATTTGTGCCGTGATGTTGGGACGTGTTCCTCCACTTCTCCATCTTGTGGAGGAAGGCAGATGCCTTCAGTGTCCTTCTTTTTGGGCAACTACACAACAGCAGCAAAAGCTGTGGCACTTGTGTGTGAGGTCTTTGCTGCTCCTGGCACAGCTGTGGAGACCCTGGAAGGCCTCAGTGCCTGTCAGCTGTGTGGGGAGGAGGAATTAGTGGCTGCCTCCAAAATGCCTTTTTCAAAATTATCCTTCCTCAGAAGAAAACATCTGCAGTGTCCACTCCTTGGAGCAGCCTTTGGGGCTGGCCAACAGAGTGGCTTCACGGTCCTCTATTGGCACAGGGACTCTTGAAAAAAGGGAGGGAGGAGGCCACAAAGGTGCCCTGTACACAGGGCTTGGAGCTTGGATGTTACCTCTTTGAGGAGGTGCTTGGTGAACTTACAGAGTGTGGAGCTTTGGCAAGTACT
Organism: Aleadryas rufinucha; assembly: GCA_013397815.1. Lineage (NCBI taxonomy): Eukaryota > Metazoa > Chordata > Aves > Passeriformes > Aleadryas > Aleadryas rufinucha. The sequence goes on from VZTH01011200.1 coordinate 44,669, forward strand.
GGAAAGCAGACTGTCCAACAAACTGGATGGGATTGTCGTAAAAATGGCTGCAATGGGAAAGAGGAACTGGTCAGAGTCTGCTGCACACGAAGAGAAGGTGCTGTTACAGGTCAAGAGCCTCAGAGCTACCAGCAGTAAGCCATGCATGAGGTGCTGCTGTGCTGTGGGCAAGTCTTGTTCCCAGATAACCACAGGCTCTCCCACTGGACTGTTTCAGCTGCACATTGGTACAGCTGAGGTCTCCTGCTGCTCTGAATGGGCCCCTTGGGGTCCTGCTGAACCAGACGGGCTAGAAAGGTGTAAAGCCCTCCTTCAATCCTACTGAGAAACACCTTGCACTGGAGGACACCTTCTCTGATCTCACACACCTGCAGCACCAGCATCTTTCCCACTTGTCACAGTCAGTGGAGAGAAGTGAGCTCTTCTAGGACCCAGCGAGACATGGGAGGAGTTGAGTCACCTCCTACAAGAAGCACTTCCCCCCACGAGCTGTGAAAGTCTTCAGATGGGCAGATCCAGTGGAGAGATGAACATTCTGGGTGTATGGGCCCCCATCATCACTCTGTGGACGCTGCCCAAGGGAGATGGGGATGAGGCTGGATATTCTGGCTGGATCAGTGAATGGTTTCACCCAGTGTCACCATGGCTTTCCAGATACTGGTATTTCTATAATTTAAGTCCAGTTTGGACAAGCAGAGCTTTTGTCATTTGCCACGATTTTCAATATCTGTGTGGTTCAGAGAAGTATCCAAAAATCACTCTCTACCTGTGCCTGAGTCAGAGGAGAAATGAGCTGACACCAGCAGAGCTTTGTGTCCACAGGTCTGGGGCAGACACACAAGGACCTAGTAGCCCATCTCTCTGACACATGTAGCAGCTTTTCTGAACACAAGGAATAAACATCAGCAGATGTCAACCAGGGCTTAGATGGTTTCCATGCAGACCACCTGCATTTTGTTCCTTCCTTGCTATCAGCCTGTGCTGCAGCAAAGTGCAGCTGCAGGGAAAGGAGAACCCACAGCAATTCCAAAAAGGAGCTGAGAAGGGGCAATTTCAGCCTGCCCTGGCACATGGATAGCAAATATCAGATTGTTGTCATGCTGACCACTGTCAGAAATCCCAACCAAAGACATCAGGAAATGCCCCTTTCTGGGTAATATAAAGATGTAGGAAATATTATTTAATTTTCTTACATTGTTTGGAGGAGGGGATTCCCAACAAATGCGTTCTCTGGAATAGCTCTGATGTTGTTGTTATGAAAACCGCTGTTGGGAGAAACAAATATCTTGATATTAATTAAGTTAGCCTTCTTTCCTCATCACTTTTAAAGCCAGAGATCCTTCAAAATACACATCAGATAGGAGCTGTAGGCTCCTTCCCAGGTGCAGCATCATCCCAGCAGGTGAACAAGGTCTGTGGTTTGGCAGGACAAAATCTGCTGCATGTACTCAGTGGGTGCTCCATATGTGACTCCACCAACCCCACCGAGGATACAAGGACTTAAGGTTTAACACTTTACAGGTCAGGAAACAGAAACAAGCCAAATACAAAATTTTCTACCCTCCACGAACTACAATTTTTATGGATGGTCTCCATTACAGCTCCACAGCTGCCAACCAGAGTGCGTCAGGAATTATCGGCCCACAGGACTTTAAAGGATTTGTAGCTCTAGCTGGAATATTTTTGGTTAAGCTTGAGAAAATTTCTATCAGCAAATTTTGCAGCAGAAGAGAGCTCTGTGGCCACAGTCTGACCTCCTGTACAGCAAAGGCAGCCACAGGTTCCTGTGTCCAGGACTAAGACCAGGCTCTGGGTGATGCCCAGGTTGTTTATCCCAGAGGAGAATGAGCAGGTGATTAGTTGATGACTGTTTGGAATTTGCCTCTTCTTTAGTGACAGGCATTTCAAGTCAAAGGGGATTAAGGATCTTATTCTCATTTTGAAGGTGAGAATAATGATGATATCTGGGCTGGACAGAGAAATCTCATGAGAATTCTTCCAGTAAAGAAAAAACTAGTGTCAGATTTTTACTCCAAGGCTCCCAGAAACACCAGAGCAGCTGCTTTTGTCCCACCCCAGCCTGGCACCAGTGTGACACAAGAACTGTGGATCCACATCAACTGACCCCACCCTGGGGCTTCTACCTTCATGGGTGATAAGTGGGATGGTTTCTTATTTTTAGTGTCTCCCAGGCTGACCAGTTAGAGGAAGGAGAGATATCCACTAAAATGGTCATAAACTTTGGTAATTCTGTATTGTAAAGTTATCCTAAGGGAGATAAAGCAGTTTCTGCACAATAGAGGAAGTGGCCCTATGGCCTCACAATAACACAGGTAAGTCCAGGCTGTGGTCCCAAGCTGGGGAATGGATATCAGAAGTAGCCAGAGAACAGCTGGAGTTTGAGCCCCTTAGATGCCACAGGAGAGTATAAGAACTGTAGGAGGAACCTGCTCCAAGGCTGACAGGGACTCCCAGGCCCCTCCACCAGCCATGGTGTGGAGGCTGATGGGGAGGTGGTCAGAGCTGATGGAATTCGAGGGGATAAACTGCTTTGATGCAGTGGAGAGGGCTGGGAAGGAAAAGAAAGGCTTGGACTGAGTGCTCTCCTCAAGTCAGAGCACACGCGATGCTTTATTGGTCACTCTCCCACAGGAAGTGGTTTTGTAAAGGAATACATGGAAAATCTCACAGCTCCTGCAGTCGGCCCAGAGTCCTGATAGCCCCAGGGAATTCCAGCAGCTCGTTGTAGTTCAGATCCCTGAAAGACAGAGAAGGGAAAAACATTCATTAACATTTCTGCAGGAACTCAACCATGTGTATCTGTGCTCCGAAGCCAGGGAAACTTGGTCATTAACATGAGAGACAGGTTTTTCCTACCATGCTGATCCAGCCACTGCCTGGAAACACAATGTCACACATTCCTGCAGCAGGAATATTCCCTGCTCAGAGCACTGTCAGGTGAGAGCCAGTCCAAGCCATGGCTGCTGCCATGGGAATCCTCCCTGCCAAGTGCCCCGTGCCCAGCAGTGGGCAGTGCTGCTGCTCCCCATCTCCTGAGCGCCCTGGCCCCTTCTCCCAGGAGCTCACCCCTGGGGCTTTGGCTCTCAGTAATTTTTCTTGCCTTTCCAGGTCAAAATGGGATTCTTTGAAGGACAAGAAACACTAACAGCATCAGTTGTGTGGGTCCCATGAAGGGCTTCTCCGGGCCCCCTCGCCCTGTGGTGCAGAGGGGATCAGGGGACCATTCCCTCAGTGTTCTGAGGATGCTGGGTCTCCCTGCCACTGGGACATGCTGTGACTGGGACCAGTGGGAAGAGGAATCTGTGGGAAGACTTAGTTCTTCTGATGGTTCGGGTCAACCCCACACTGGAATCTATGAGCCAAAGCTGGAAGTGATGTGCAAGAGGTACAGACACTGTTGAGCATTAAGTCTAAAGTCTGTGTAGTAAAATAAATAAAATATGCTATGTTGGTTGTAATGGCAAGTGTAGAATTTACCCACCCCGACCTGGCAACTAAAAGAGACATCTCAGTCTAAATGAAATCTCAGGAGTTGTGTTTGTTCTCCAAGGATGGGCTTAATCTCTGGGAAAGGATTTATTTGACCTATGGGGCACTGCTGACAACCTGGGAGGAGCAGCCCTCCAAGGGCACCAATCCTGCTGCTGGCTGGAGGGTGCACATGGAGACTGGCTGGGCTTTGGATGTGCAGCACTTCTCCTCTAGCATGCCCAGCACTCTCCTTGGAAGGCAATTTCGGCTGTCACAGTAACATTTGACCCTGTCCTGGCCATCCCACTTTCCAATTCACTGAACTCTGAAAACCGTGCGACTGCTTCCTACCTGCATGACGTTCACCAAGTTTTAAGTGGTAGATACTTTGGAACATTATTACTGGCTCCTGGAGATTACTGTATAATTACACTTAATGAACCTCAAAGTAATTACCATGTAACCTGGATTGTGGTTTATGGAACAGAAATAACTGAGCATTTACACAGCAATGAGCTGCTGCCCAATTACCCTGTAATTCTCATCCTCTGGGCCCAGGCAGGGTCATTACGTTATGATCTCTCTTGGCCCCCTGGTCTCTTACATCTTCCCTCACTACCAGTGCCCCTGCTTGGGAACGACTTTGTGGCACCACCTCAGCTGTGCCCTGAAGGTGTTTGCATGGGAAATCAACCCAGACAGTCTCTCCAAATTGGTCCTTCCAGGACTTCCGGCTTATATGATTTATGTCTTAGGGAATGCTTATCACGGAATTACAAGATAAGACACAAACCCAAAAGAAAAATATGGAATGAGGTTGTTGTGGGCGGATTTTGTCTTGTGTAGCTCTGACAAGGTCCACACCTTGTTGCTGGATTCCCTGAGAAGCCCAGGTGCTGTGGCAGGTCCTGATTTGGCAGGGTTTGTCCCCTGGCACTGAGGGCAGTTTTCCCTCCTGCAGTTATGCAGGGATATGGATGCTGGTGCTATGTGCAGGGATTTGAGCAAATGAACCCTGCTCCTGTAGGACCCAGAAAGGGTTCATGTTGTCTAATAGCTGGCAGTGCTGGCAGTTAGCAGGGAAGGAGCACAGGGCTGGTGGTGAGACCGTGAGCTCTGCTTGCCCGGTGCCCACCCTGCAGTGTGGTGGCAGGGTCCCAGCACACCAGAAGCTGCTATGCCTGCTGCAGGGCCCAGGAGTGGAACAGGAGTGATGTGTCCCCTCCTCACACCACCTCACATCTGTTAGACAGGAGAGTTCTGCCTCTCCCTGAACTCTCTCTGACACATTCTGTCCTCATCTGGCTCCAAGCACATCAGTGGTTTTCCGCAGTCTTCTCTGCTTGAGCCCAAATGGATCTGTTCAAGAATAAGTCACCCAACACACGACTGCCCATAGCCTCACTCCTTGCTTGTGGCTCCCTATCAGCTGCTTGGATGCTCTTGGCCAGTGTCTGTAGATGGCACCTGCCAGGTTCCATCAGGGCCTGGCTGAAGGCTCTCGTTGCACAGGCATGGTTACCAGGGGCACGACTGTTCATGACACATCCCTTGTCTGTGGCTCAGGGGGATACAGGAGTGGATTTCCCAAGGGAACAAGCAATGGGAAGTGCAGGCAGGACCCCACTGGGCATTTTCAAAGCATTGGGCAAATCTGATTAACCTCCAGGTCACTGCACTGGTTGAAATCAGAGGCATTGGCAGCCTAAGTCGACTGACAGCCCCAAATTATGCACATAAGGTGAACAATACCTTTAAAAATTTCACCCTGTAGTGTCTCCCTGAAGTTAGAGGGAGATTCCACAGGAAGCTGAAGAGGTGTCTGCCTGTGCCACTTCCCTCTCCTGCACCACAAACTGGGGCTGGGATGAGCCTGTGTGATGCCAAGGGACGGTCCCTGGAGAGGAGGCACTGTGAGCCCCAGCCCCGGGTGACATTCAGCCCATCCCGCTGTGTCACTGTGGAGGCTCCCTGTGATGGCACAGGGCTGTTTCTCCCTAGTCACACCTGACATGTCTGTGAGCTGCTGACAGATGGAAAACATTGTCCAACAGAGAGGAGGCTTGGCTCACCTGTGATTCACTAGTAGAACAAGGGATCTTAGATCTGCAACCAGTATTATTTACAAGGAATAATTCATTGTGCTGTAATATTTGCTCCTGTCTTTAAAAATGTGTTTCCTTTCCAGCCTGCATCTCTTCCAGGCAGGCTGGTCTTTCATCAGCAGATGAAGGTTCTGTTTGTACCTCCGTGTATGTGCAAGTATGTACAGGACCAGCTCTTCCTGAGCGAACACACACCGTTCCCAGCCCTGGCAGCATCCCGGGGCCTCCCTCCCCTCTTCACTTTACAGATACAAAGAGCACTCATTGTGTTCAGCAGCTCCCGCTGGGTAAAAGCCCATCTTGGAATGCTGGCAGACGCTGGGCTTGTTGGAATGTGGAAATGCAACCAGGTGTAGTCATGCTGCTCCATCCCGGCTGCCAGCGACCCTGCTCTGTTCAGAGGAGAAAATGTGCCTGTGCTCGCTCCTGCCCGTGCTTCCTGGGTTTTGGGGAAGTGAACCTCCCTCCTGCAAAACCACTCAGCTGTTCTGGGGAACAGGTCCCTGAGTGCTGCTTGCAGGTGGCTGCTCTGGATCGTGTGCTGCTCTCACCGCCCTGACTTGTCTCCAGTGCTGCTCCCGGCCAAGCTCTGCCCAGTTCATGGGGTTCAGCTGGCTGGAGGGGGCTGGAAGAAACCAGCACTCGGGATCGTCCTCAGGTGTCATCTCTTCCCTGCACTCTTCCCAAGGCCCAGACCCAAATCATGATGGGAAAAAAAATTCCCTGTCCCTTCTCCTTCTTTCACAGAACTGGAGTTGAGCTCTGGTCCAAGCAATGACCCAGAAACAGCGTTCAACCTCCACCATGGTACTCCTGTCAGCAGGGAAGTTTCTGTTCATTTAGTGAAATTCAGTCCTCAGGTCTTTGTGCAGGTGCTAGCAGGGCTCCATCTGTCCCAGACACCTCCTCTCTGCCTCCTCTCCCATGGGGAATTTGGCCCAGCCCATGTGCTCCGTGGGGGATCTCCAGAGCTTCTTCCCCAGCACCAGGTCAAGGCAGATTGGAAGGACTCACAGCTCAGTGGGTCAGGGATGATTTTGCTTTTTGATTCCAGTGGCAACAGAATTTCCACCACTGCGTGTGTCAGTGAACTGCCCATCATTCACAAACCCTCTCCAGGAGCTGGTGGATGTAGAAAATGGAGGTGCTGTAGCAAACACCTTGAAGGGTCCCCTTCCTCTCCCTGCCTTATCTGAGGTACTTGGGCAATGCTTTGTTTCCCCAGCTCTACACTCTGAGGCTTTCCCACTGCTTCTAGATTTGGGATGATGCAGGGAAAGCTGCAAAAAGCCATTTCACTGTTCCCACTGCACTGCTGTGGCAGAGGCTGGCGTGGCCCAGGAGGCCTCTTGGCCCAAGGGAGCTGGACCTGGCAGTACTGCCCCAGCTCTGGGGTCTGAGCCAAGGCTTTGTGTGCTACATGTGGGGTTTCCTGGCTGTGGAGTGCTGTCCTTTTTGGCACAAGGCAAATCAATGGCAGCGTTACTTGGTGGAAGGATGGCAACACACCATGGCCATGGCTAAGCCAAACAATAGGGAAGCCTCATAACAAAAAAAAAAATTAGAAATAAAGATCATGGCATAAGGGAGTTTTCCCCATTATCAAGGGCTATTGAAAGCAAAATCAGTCAGGCAAGAGGTTCAGAACTGATGTGCAAGAGCAATGACTATGAATAATCCCTTTCCTCAGCTGGGCTCAAAGTTACCAGCTCTAGCATGAGAGTGGGATGGCAAAAGGAGCCTTGTCTGTTCTTCTACTTGAAATGAAAGCCCCTGAAAGGTCACCCAGTCTGCCCAAGACACAGTGAACTGGCTGACTTTCCATTGCTGCTATTGCTAGAGGGAGCCTATAGCTTCATATTTGGAAGATCTTAACCAACCTTGTTGTTTATTTAGAAATAAAGGTAAGTTGACATCAAAGGCCCAGTTATTTTGGGATGTAACTGCCAGGGTGATTTGAAGCTGACAGCAAGCAGCCTGGAACTATTAATATCTTCAGTCATGCCAAAAGGAGAGAAGGAGGGGAAAGAGTCTCAGGTCAATTTTCTGCCTGTTAGGGACTATTAGTGGTTCCACACAGGAAGCCAAAAAAAATAAAATTATATAGTACTATAAATTCTTCCATAAGCCACAAAACACCACAAATTTTCAGCTAATAAACCTGAAGATGAAGTGAGATTAGAAGCTGTAGATGGGACATTTGCTGACTATTTCAGTCCCAGTGGAATTGGAGATGTTACCATGGTGCCTGGAGGGGACTTTGTGCAGCCTCCTCTGAGGACCTGCATTTCCACCTGTCCTGTGCTGGCACCTCATCAAGCTGCCAGTAAATGTAATTACTGCCTCTGCTAGTTGTGCTGGTTACTGTGGGCAAATCAAGCACTGGAAATGATTTAATTGGTAGTATGGAAGCCCAAGGGGGCCATGGTGACCATGTAGTTTGACCTTTTGCCCAGCACTGACCAGACAGCTTTACCCAGATTCCATACATCCAGTCATGGCTTGTGGCTGAGCTGCCAGATGAATTCAAATATGAAAAGCAACTGTACAATCAGGTGCCATATTTTATGGAATCACAGATTCCTTAAGGTTGGAAAAGCCAAGATCATCGAGTCCAACCATTAACCCCACACTAAACCACATCCCTAAATACCCTAAGTGTTTTTTTAACGCTTCTCACACTTTCTGTTGTGCAGCATCAGCCCAAACCTTGCTCTCCTGGCAGTGGCATGCAGTGAGTGTGAGCCCTGGCCCAGCTCAGCCTGGGGGATGAGATGCTGACAGTGCCTCTAATAAGTGAGAGGAGGGAAAGGGGATGTGGAAGGACCAGAGCACTTCTCTGGCCCCTGGCAATGTGTCCATCCCCTAAAGGAAGACATGCAAGAGGGGGATGTTCACATGCATCAGAGAGGGAAATGGCCCATCATGGGATTCATCTGCTAGGGTCAGTGTTTTCATTGGGAAATTAATCACGTCCTAGAAAACCCCCTTTTTTTGCAAGTTATAAGGAGAAGCCAGGCTATGATGGAACTTGAGGGAGTGCCTGTGTGTCCTAAAGGAGCAGAGATGTGCTGCCCACTGTGGGAAGGTTGTCACGTACCTCTGGTACATGATTCCTGCCAGGAGCAAGCAGCAGTCTCTGAATGAGGATTCATTCTGACAGCCTGGCCTAGAAACGTCTCAGCCTCTCACTGACACAGTGCTGCAGCACTTCACAGGGTTTCTGTGGCACTGATGGTCCATTGCTGGGGCAGGGGGACTGTCTTGAGTTGTGCCTTGTACCCCTGCAGCCACCAATCCCTCCCAGTACAGCTCTGATCTCACTGAAAATCCCAGCAGTGTCCAGTGTGAGGCTGTTCCAGCCAGGACTGCTGTCTGTTCTCTAACTGACAAAGGCAATGGGTTAACGTTTGAGGTATTTAACACTCTGCCATGCACATTCAGACACAAAGGTGCTGACCAGGGACCTCAGTGCTGGACACTCAGAAACATCCACGGAGCTGATGGCTCAGGAGGGCGGGCACGGAGGAGGCTGCTCTTTGCCAGGCTGGAGAGGAAGGCAAGGCTCGGGGAAGCCTGGTCTACAGCAGAGTATTCCCCAACTGCAGGAAAGAAGCTGGGGATTTCTATTTGCTCCCCAAGGTGCACAAATGGCTGGGGATCAGCCCCTGGAGCTCTGCTGCTGGTAGGAGGGAGCGTGGGATGGAGGCAGAGCTTCTGTGCATCAGCACATCCATGGTGCAAACGTGCCCCCAGCTGCCTCTGCTGCCCTTCTGCTGCCTGCAAGGGTCGCTCCTCCTCTGCACAGGCATCAATTCACACTCTCACACCTCGGGAGGCAGAGGCACGAGCAGCTGCTCCAGGAAAGGCTCTGGGAACAGGGAAAGGCTTTGGGCAAAAGGGAACCCAAAGAACCAGAGGAGCTGAGGACCGCTGATGGGTCACAGCACGTCTGGAGACCCAGAGGTTGGAGCTTGGAGAGCCTCAGTGGTGTTGGTCATTGCAAGGTCAGTATCTCCAAGGCTGCAAGATCAGTGGTGGGGGGAGCCAGGCTGGAGAGCTGGCCAGGTGCAAGAGGGGGGTGTGAGGATTTGGTGGGCAAAGGGAGAACAGGCAGAGTCCTGCCATGGAGATGAGCCTTACAGTGGAGCCATGGAAAAGTGCAGTGCCTCCAGAACTACCTTTTCACCTGAGCTGCCTTCACTTTCGCTCTTTTTTTCTTTATAAACCTGTAGAATATCCTGTCTGACTGGGGTTGTGTTCTGCCGAAACTCAGCCTGGTTACAAGGCACTGACTGGTTCAGAGCTGAGCTGCACCAGGGAGGGCACATTCCTGGAACCCCGGGCTCCTGCAGCAAACTGGGAGCAGGGCCCTGGGAGACACAGGGTCTGGTCTCTGTGCTCCTGGGCAGTGCCAGGTGCATTTGCCAGTTCAGTTTTACAGGTGACTTCCTCTGTTTGGAAAAGTCACTTTCCACTTACACAATGATCAGAGCAGATAATAACCTTTATAGCTCTGTTCTGGGACCAGGCACAGGGACCCCTGCAACCAGGGCCCTGAGCTGTGGCCCTCTTTCCAAAAAGCCACATGTCCCCTTCCTTTTTCTATCCCCTCAAGCTGAGTATCTAAGCCTCTCCTGCAGTCCCTTCCATCCTCTGGCAGGGCAGGTTGGGATCATACAACCAAGCTGCCTCTGATGAGCTGGGGACCCATGCTAGCACTGCAGGCTGGAGCATCAGGATGCTGAGGAAGCACCAGAGCACCTCAGTGCAGCAAACAGGGCATCCTTGAGGGGTCAAATTCATCAGGTGCTTTGGGAATTGCACAGATTTGGGATTAGCATCAAGAGACTGCACAAAAGGCTTCAAATTAAACATGCTGATGGAGAAAAATCCACTTGAGGAGCAAGGTAGCATTTTGGCAGACAGCATTCCAGGAGAACAGCAAAGCCTGCCTGGCCCTTAAAGTGTTAAACAACCCTAGGATGAGCTGTACGGGCGATATTTCCATTTCCTTCTTCCTGCCTTCATTGCCCAAGGTACACTTTATATTAATTTTCTTTCTTTTTTTTTTTTTTTCTCCCATAGAAAATCCAACTCTCCAGAGGAGTTGGTAGGTTCCAGCTCTGCTCTGCATTTACAGACTCCACTAATTACCCGGATAATGGGATGGGTGCTGTGGTAAGGGCATTTCCTGTGAGGCAAGGTTAGGCAGATAAAATGCCTGGAGCCAGAGGGTTTTGGATTCAGCCGTTCTGGGAGACGTTTTTAATTTATTAGTGCTGTTTTTAAAAAATAAATTAAAAGGTTTTTAAATGAATGGAGATTTGCTCTTTCCAAGTGATTTATCTCCTTTGTCTGATGGGCGGAGGAGCTGGCAGGGATGTGGATGGGGAGGGAGAATCCAGGGAGATAGGAAACAGCAGGGTCATCTCAGGTGGAGGGGATGGGCGAGGCCTGCACGGCCTCTCTGAACTGGTTCCCACCACGTCCGTGTCAGAGACGGGCTGGAGCTTTCCCAGAGGAGCAGTGCTCCTGGGGCAGATTGTTGCTATTTTGGCTGTAGCCCGGAGGCCTCCAGCATTCTGAGCCGGTCCTGGGGAGCAGCCATTCATTTCCCAGCCCCGCCTGTGCCCTGGGAGCCACCTTGGCCCTGCTGGGGGCGGGGAAGGCAGGACACTGCCAGGACACGCTCTCTGCCAGCACCAGGGTCTGCTCTGTGTGAGTGTGCCAGGGCAGGAGGAGCCCTGGGCCCTGCCTTCGGTCCTTGCTCCCTGAGACTCGGCTGTGTCCATGACAGGCCCACGGGCAGGGCCATAGCTCCTGCTTTTGCATTTTTCCCTTTGCTTCAGCAGCTCCAGACAGAGCTCTGAGCAGCTGTTGGGGAATATGAGGTGGCTTTTGTGGTGGGGGACCCTGCACATCCCTTGCCAGCCTGCCTGAGCCACACCTGAGAGCCCAGACCTGCCAGAGCTGCTGCTGCTGCCCACCTGCCTGGTACCAGAGGCCCCAGGGACTCACCTCCTCAGGCTTCCTGCTCTGTGTGTGTGTGTGTGACAGTCAGCCCCCAGGGCCACCACACCTCTCCCTGCTTGGACAAAACAGTCCTGATGGGAGGAAGAATGCTTTCCCCTTTCCTTCAAAGCAGAGATTCTATCCCAGGGACATTTTCAATGAGTCACTTTCACAACTGTTCTGGTGGGAGATTTGGGAAGATCCATGAGGAGCCTCTGTCCCCTTTCAGCTCTCTCTGCACTTGTTCTCTGGGCTCTGCTCTGCTCTGCCATGGGGACACCGAGGGCTCAGGCCTGCCTAATAGCAGGTGAGGTGGAGATGCTGAATGATGGTCTGTGCGTGCTGGTGTTTGGAGATAGAATTTGGGGCCAGCTCTGAAATTCAGCTGCCACGATTCGATGCCCTCCCCGTGGCTGTCTCTGAGGCACTGCACATGCACACAAACACCTAGGGCTGCACAGGTTCAGGTCACCGTCCCCTTCCATCCCTCTGCACAGAGCAGTGACCTGGAGCTTGGTCGTGTGGGGGGGACTTCACTCATTCCCCTTCCCCTTCAGCTCTGATCCAGGAAATATTCATAGTTCAGGGACACAGAGGGATAAATTCAGTGTTACCACAATCTACCTGATGAGGCCAAAATTGAGCACTATGAGGTATGAGGCAATTGTTCATCAGCCCTTAGACTGTGTTCAGACTGACAGCAAAGCTCAGGGACCTTAGGACACTGCTCAGCTTTCCAGGTGAAGGTGCTAAGGAGGAAACCTGGGCATGAGACCAGCCTCATAGGGGATGTCACAGGGATCTCCTCATGAGAAACCCTTTCTTCATACAGCAGTGGGGAACCTGGCCCCTGTGTTAGCACCATGCAGGCCTTTGGACACAAGTTTTCAACAGCAAGTTTTCCCTTGCTGTTCCTCTGAAACCACAGCAGAGCTCTCCCTCGCACTCTGCCCCCAGCCCTGAGCACAAGGTCTGAGTGCTCCCAAGAATCAGTCTCTGTCACTGCAGCGATGCTCCTGGCTGCAGCTGAACTGCTCCTTCCATCAGCCTTTCCATAAGCATTCCTACTCACCAGGCTTATGATATACAAGTCTCATCAGAAAATCATGGGATGGTTTGGGTAGGAAGGGACCTTAAAGATCATCTAATTTCAAGCCCCTGCCATGGGCAGGGACACCTCCCACTAGAAGGTGTCTAATCCCCCTGCCCTTCTTGCTGAATTGTTAATGACTGAGAAATTAAGTCTAAAATAATCAGGAAATGTAGAAGTCAGGATCTTTCCATCCAAATGGCAGAAGCAGGTTACGCTGCCAGATGTTTTACAGCACATGTTAAACATCCCAAAGGACAATACACCCCGGGGCAGGTCTGCCAAGGCAAATCTGGAACAGGGAAGTGAGTGAAGAGCAGTGTGTCTGCAGTCTCAGCTCTTGGCATGCCTTGCACCTACTTCTTGCAAAAGATGGTGCTTCTCTTGACTCTTTTTCATTTCACCTCCGCAATCCTCACTCCTCACCCTCTCGGGATTCCCTCACCCCACTGTCCCAGGCCATTTGCTGTGGTCCAAACATTCACCTTGGCCACAGGCCTTCCCCTCTGGCCATGCCAATGGGTAATGGATGTCCTTCCCTTGGTATTTATGGTCTCCGTGCCCAGCAGGCCCTGCCCTGCTCATGGGGCAGTGCTGGCTCCTCCCTGCATTTCCTGTGGGCATCCCCTGACCTTACACCTTGTGTAGAAGATCAAGGCCATTACCCAAAGGGGCTACAGGAAGGATGTGTCACATCAAGATATTTACACTCTTATTTACTCCATGTCTTTGGGAAAGGGCTAAAAAATTCCAAGCTTCTCCCACTCTGACCATCCAATCCCTGGTTTCACGGCTCAATTTGGGGCTTCTTCCCACAGCCCTGCAGGGTTGTTCTGGGTCATCTCTCAGGCTGATGGGAACTGGAGAGGAAATCTCACTGGTTTACAGGGCTGTTTCGAAACCCCTTTGGGAATCTGGCCCAGGCTGCTCTGACTTGCTTCCAGCCTACCTGCCAGCTTTCCTTCCCAGGAAGAGAAGGCTGGGGGCGCGCTGGTGAACAGCCAAGTCTTGCCCTGACAGAGAAAATTTTCTTGGAGCTGCTTCCTCCAGCTGCATGCTGGTATTTGACCTGGTGGGTGCTGCACATCTGCCTGTCCCCCCATCAGTGTGGAGAGCACAGTTGGCCCCTTGCTGTGCACTTGGCAGAGCTGGCTTGTGCACAGAAGCTGCAGGTCAATGCAAGGGAAATGTGAAGTCATTCATCTGGCTTCACCTCTTTCTAGGCTTGCTGCCCTCCTGAAATATCAGGGCCAAGCCCTCTCCAAGAACAAAGATGCCCCACTGGGATCTGTTTTTCCAGAAATGCTGGGACTTGGGGCAGGTGAGCAGTGTGGTTGTACTTACACAGCTCGCACGTTGCTGAGACCTGCATGGGACAATGGCTGCTGCTTCTCTTATGGTTTTGGCATTTAATAAAAATAGAAATTTTCCTGTCTAGCTGAATATGAGAAGAAATATTTTTCCTAGGGAAACAGAGGTTTTTGCACCTAAAACTTCTCAGGCTCTTCTGAAAAACCTGAAACAATGTTTTCCTCTCAAATTTTACAGTTCTTCAACTATTGTGCCTGGTTTGTAATCAGCATCTGGCCACAAATACTCATTTTAGGAGCCCTGGAGAAATTTCTGTCTTCACCAACCCTTACCATCCTGCTGCCTTCCAGGAGGTAACGCCCACAGGGTAACTGAGAGTACAGTTTGGCCTCTACAAGCTAAGAAAATGTGCTAAGTGCTGTCAACAGAATGTAATCATAATTTGAGTTAAAAGGTAAATGTGGAGCCTGTAATCGTCTCCACATGCACAGGAGCTGAGAGGTGCTAGGTAGATGCAGGTCTGGCAGCTTGGCTGGGACAGTGCAGCCAAAAGCTTGGCAGTTTTTTGCCCCAGAGCTTGCCCAGCTTTGGTCATCAGACAGGTGGGTGCTAAGGGTCAGCATGGTGGGTGTCTCCACCTGATGAACACTCGTTCCTCAAGGATCACTGAACTGGAATGTTTGCTGGCCTGACAGTGAGAATTGGATGCTCAGGCCAAGAGGAGTAGAAGGCCTCTCTGGAGGACACTTCTCCAGAGCAATCAGATGTAGAGGAGTGTGGACAGTCTGGAGGTCTCTACCACAGCACTGTCCTTGTTGCAGGCAGCTGTGCAGGGTGGGGCTGTGGGACACTCACACGCACCAGTGTGTCCTGCAGAGCCTGGACACGGGCAGAGCCTGGGCATGGACACAGCCTGGACATGGGCAGAGCCTGGACACGGGCAGAGCCTGGACATGGGCAGAGCCTGGACACGGGCACAGCCTGGGCATGGACACAGCCTGGACATGGGCAGAGCCTGGACACAGGCAGAGCCTGGACACGGGCACAGCCTGGACACAGGCAGAGCGTGGACATGGGCAGAGCCTGGGCATGGGCAGAGCCCTGCTTCAACAGGACCACCCTTGGAGGTTGGATCCTCCCAGGGCTGCCTGATCAGCATCAGCAGAGGCAGGAGTTGCACTGCTGCAGTGCTCCTGAGTCCCCGCACTGCTGCACAGTCCTGTCCCTGCAGGGATGGGGAGCAAGAGAAGGGGACGTGGAGCTCCCCAAGTGCTGGGCGGCACTCGGATGAGCAGCAAAAGGCAAAGAAAGTCTGAAAGCGGGAACAGAGGGGAAGAGAGGGAAAATGAGCTTTCAGCACAAATGTCTGTGGAAACAGAATTATCTCCCAGGGCTATGAAACCCTTTAGGTCTTTCCCACAGCAAACAAGGGGCCATCTTTTCCTCTGCAGTTCCATCCTGCTTGGGATGGGCAGCAGGATCTCTAACCACCCTGGCTACAGAGAAGGGTTGCCCAGATGTAGGCTGGGACGTTGTTGCATGTCTGCTGCAGCTGTAGACCAAACAAGGTTTTCTTCCATTAATGAGTTCTCTGCTTCCTCCTGCAGCTCGCCTGCCTTTGTGCTGCCTGGGTGCCACAGCTCTGCCCTCACATATTTGCCTGTGACCACCAGAAATGACTGGGGAGAAAGCCAAGCTGGGACCCGTGGGTCACCAGAGGAGACCATCCATCAGCCTCCCACCCCTGGCACAGTTCAACCTCTCCCCATCTGAGCCCTTCTGGGTGGTCCCAGGATCTGCCAGTCTGCAAGGAAGAGACAATGCGTGTCATGGTCCTGCCCTGAGGAGTGTGTCTAGGGACCGAGGGTTTGCCTGCTGCTGCCACTCTTGCCCGATAGCTGCTGTTGGCACCATGCTGGGCACAGAGGGGCCCTGTCTCCTTGAGTGGCACTTGAATGCTGGGAAGCAGCATCTACTTTTGCCGTGACCCGGACCCCTAGTTCTCCTGGCAGGAAGTGAGGGCCTGACTCTGACCCCAAGCCTGCATGAAGGGACATGTTTCTGCACAATTGAAGGCATCAGGCACCTCTTCCATTCTTTCAGAGCCTCAATGTATTTGTTTGGTTGTTTATGTTTCCTCCTGGGCCAATGCAGAGCACACGGGGCACAGGCCATTCATGCAGCTGTCACAGCACAGGGAATGTGTGGCCAGACTGTGGGATGAAACTCTCCTTGAGTTCAGGGTGAGCCCCCTGCTGCTAATCACAGAGTCATGGAATGGTTTGGCTTGGAAGGGACCTCAAAGCCCATCTTGTTCCATCTTCCACTATCCTAGGTTGCTCCAAGCCCCGTCCAACCTGGCCTTGGACACTCCCGGCGATGGGGCAGCCACAGCTTCTCTGGGCACCCTGTGCCAGGGCCTCACCACCCTCACAGCCAAGAATTTCTTCCTACTACCCAATTTCAATCTACCTTCCTGAAGATGTGTCCTGGAGGCGAGTTCATTCCTGCTTCGCATCCTCCCTGCAGCCTTCTGATGGATTGTTTCCCAGCCATGCCAAGCATATAGTGCAAAATGAAGTCAGGGGTCTGTGGGGTAACAGAGATACCCCACAGACCCCTGAGGACTTTACAGGCTCCAAACTCAAGCCAGCCCCTCGTTTTGGTGGTCAGGTATTGGGGAGGCTTTAGGACCACGCCCATGTGCTGAGGAAGGAGACACTCCCTGAGTAGGGCATGCATCCAAGCTCTTGGGGTTGCACCTGGACTAGACTGGTGTCCAGGGCCTCAGAACTCCTTGCCAGCCACACTGCCCACATGCACAGATCTCCAAGCAGCACAGCCTGACCAGCTTGCACAGCCACAGGAGGAAAGCCCAGGCTCTCACTCCCCAGTGGCCATCTTGGCCTGGGCATCCACTCGTGCTGCTGCCCTCAGTGTGTGGTGACCAGTGACACGTGGGGGCTGCCCTCCCTTTCCTGCATGCTGTGCTGGGGGATGAACACAGCCCATGTCTTTAGGACAGGGAATAAAACAGGGGACTCACAGGGTTTCCAAGCTGTGCAGCCCATCAAAGCCGTTGGCTCCCAGGCTCTGGATCCGGTTGTTGTGCAGGTGCCTGTGGACAAAACAGAGATGGTCAGTGGGGGTGCAAGCTGACCCTTTCCTTTGGTCTGAGCCGTGGTCCAGAACATCCTGTAAGCTGAGCACAGCCCGGGCTGGGGTGCCAAGGGCACTTATAGGGTTCCCTCTCTTACCGCTTGAGACACATGTTGGGTGCAGTAGTGCTTGCAGAGCAGCTACAGAGCTCCCATTCCTCTCAGGAATTCCAGGCTGATGTAGGAGTTTCCCTGAGATCTCCACCTTCACAGCTGTCAGGTGGCTGTGGATGAACATGCTTAAGCAAGAAGCTTCAAGAAACCCCCTAGAGCTCACCTTACCCTGGGCTCAGCCCACCGTGTGGCTTCAGCAGCTGTTCATGGGCACTGGGTGCTATCTAAGGACATAATCATATTTGGACTCCTTGGAGCCTTAGTAGCAGCAAGAAGACTTTGAGTCCAAAATCATCCTGTTAGTCACAGTTTATTATCTTTACTTGCAAAAAAAAAAAGAAAAAAAGAAAAAAAGGAAAAAAAAAAGAAAACCCTGCCAGTTCCTGGAGCAGCTCCAGTTTGATTGCAATGAGAGTTGTCTTCAGTTCAATGCTTCAGAGTGCCCGGCTGAAGTGCTGGGGCCATGCCACAGGCTGATGCACACTCTCTGCACCATAGGAACAGTTTTTTCCTGTTCCCCTTCATCCTGCTGCTACATGCCATGAACATCTAGTGCTTAAAGGCTTGGGAGCTCCTAGCCTTAATGCTGGCACTGGGGAGCCGTATGCTGGGGGCTCCTGCAAAGCCACCTGGGGTAATTTTGCCTTGGAAGCTCTGTAGGTGATGAGTTTCTGGAGTCCTGGGTTCTGTGTTTCCATGGATCCCTCATTCCCCTGTCTCAGTCTTTTGGCAAACCCAAGCTTAATCCCCAGATTCCTTGTCTTGGATTATCAAGAGACCCCTGAGTATGTGTGCACATCTCAGTGCTTTTTCCATGTCTCTTCTTTTACAGCTGTGAGCTTGTGGCTAACTGTGCATCTCCCTCTGAAATCCCACTCAAAGGTACCTTCAAGTCCAGAGAGAGAGTTCTTGTGATCAGTCTGAGAAAAGTCTGCTGAAAAGCAGGAGAAGACAACCCACTGCTGCCCAGCCTGCACTTACCCCACTTAGTGATGCCCATGCTTGCACTGCCATGGTCTGTGTGATAAATGCCCACCAAGGAGGGGCAGCTCTCTCAGGGCAGGTTTCCCCATCAGTTCAGATTCTCTTTTAAGGCCCAGTCCATGTGGTGAATTGCTGCCATACCACTCCCCATGGGGGTCCTTTTGTCCCATGCCCATGATAGCACTAGCAAGGGATGCACCAGCTTTACTCCAATGCTGCTGCCTCCTTCCAAGAGCCTGGGGGAGGCTCCATGCTGGCAGGTGGATCAATGACTTTTTCATTATTTGCTGCTTGATCTAAATGTGTCTCAGCTTGAAAAATCTCTCACTCCACCTGGATTCAAGTGTGAGCTGTTTGGCTGAGCACAGGCAGCTCCCACTGCCAAATATTCTAGGGTAAAACAGGAGGAAGCTGGGAGTGGAGGAACAGCCAGGCTCTCGGGCAGTTTGGTAGGGGCTTGCAAAACAGAAACAGCCTGAGATGGATGTTTGTCATTGGGATGAGAACATACAAACATTTCAGAGGAAGGGGAAGGGAAAGATATCTGATAAAATGTTTGCTCCTTTGAGCAAATGGGAAAAAAGAAAAGGATGTTGCCTGCAAGAAAACTTGGACTGTGACTTTTAGAGGAGAAAAGAAGCTTGAGATCGAAATGAGAATCTTATGGGAGAAACTTCTCTTTGTCACAAGAAAAGACGTTTGAGCCCAGATGGTTTCCTCCATCAAATGTTAACAGCTTCTGGTCATGCTGCCTTTTCTTCAGTTGGTGGTGCCAACCATTTTGAGTTCCTTTGGCACTGGATACTGCATCTGGCAAAGAGAGGGTTTGGGTCTGGAGTTGCTGTGGAATCACATGAAGAGGTACCACAAGAACCCCGTGCCCCAAACCCCTGTCCTCTGTGAGGGGACAGTGTGGGGACAAGGGACAGGGAGCTTTTAGGGAAGGTGTGAGCTCCCTGGAGCTTTGTTGGGATGGTGTGACCGGACACCTTGTCCAAGCTCGGACATGCTGAGCAGCTGACTGCTATCACTGCAGCCAGGCAAGGAGACAGCAGAGAAAAGCAATCACCTGCTGTGTTTATATTTGGCTCTAGAATGCTTTGTTTGGAGGCAGAGTAATGAAAATCATCCAAAGGAAGTTCTTTGTTGCTGAGAAAATTATGAACAACCAAAAAAGGGAGTTATAAAAAAATTTGCTGTCCAAGCTGGACTCTAGAGTTACCCAACCACATGGCAATAATAGAAACAAGAGAGCTGGAAAGGTAAACACTTGAAAAGACGTTCCTGTCTTCCATCCTGCCTTTTTTTTTCTCCCCTGGTAAACAAATTTTAACAAGTGGAATTGCAACATCTCCAGTGCTTGTCAATTTGAGCTCAGCCCACACAACGTTATATTCTGCCCTGCAAATTACAGCTCAGCTGGTTTGATAGCAGCTCAAGGTACTTGATTCTGGGCTATAAACAACCCCTACGATGCAAAAACATGGGAAGTCTTTAAGCTTTTGCTGTTGGAGCTAGAACCCACCACTCTCCTTGGTAAGGGCAATGAGCTTTGGGATCTGTGTCTCTCCCTTTGCAGGTCAGTCCCAAGGAGTGAGGATGGGTTTGGGCAATCACCAATGGCAGAAGCTTTGCCCAGGATGAGGACAGTCGTTGCTGTTCTGTGTGCTGGCCTGCAGGCTGTTCTCAATCATGCACTTCTGTTAGAAAGCAGCAATAGCAGTTGTCACACTGACCCCTGGCAGGGTGGGACTGGCCTCGGAGCTCCCACAGCAGCACAAGGGCTCCCACGTGTCATGGGACAAGTGAGCTCCTGTGCTGCCAGGTGAACCCTTGCCGTGTCTTGCTGAAACCAACATAAATGGCAGTGGCTGCAGAATCCCACGCAGGCTGGGGAGAGAGGCTGCAGCCTGGCTGATGCCTCAGGTGGTGAGAGTTTAGAAACAAAGCAGAAAAAATCAAACCCTACAAGATTCATTCTGACCCACGATAAGAAATGCGCAACAGATTCCAGAAAGAAGATTTTCTGTCCTTGAAAACAATTTCTTATCAGAAATTGGGAATAAATGTGATTTTTCCCCATCACTCATGCAGCACCCTTAGTCAAATTTGTTCAGTTTTCATTTTACTTCCTTTTCCATTTATTTTTCCAGTGAATTAAAAGGTCCTGGAGAACAGCCTGAAAAATAATCCAACACAGGCATTAGCTTCAACTCTGGCAATGTCACCTCCAAGGGGACTGCACATTTGTCTGACACAGAAGGGAAGCACGTTGAGATAGTGCCTAAATACTGCTTTAATGAAGGTGCTTGTCTGTATGGGCAAGGAAAGGGAAATCCTATCAACATCAGCATTGTACACCAGTGAAAGCAGATCTGGCAGGACAAACATATTGCTGATACCCACACTGGCAACTGGATGTTGTGAAT
Organism: Aleadryas rufinucha; assembly: GCA_013397815.1. Taxonomy (NCBI): domain Eukaryota; kingdom Metazoa; phylum Chordata; class Aves; order Passeriformes; genus Aleadryas; species Aleadryas rufinucha. Next base: position 65,367 of record VZTH01011200.1, read on the forward strand.
TGAAATGGGTGCAGAGAAGAGCAATAAAAATGTCCAAGGGCTGGAAAAAAAGTAGGATGGCGACTTAAAGAACTCAATCTGTTTAGTTTATTAAATAAGATCAAGGGGATGAGTGCAGTGTAATGTATAGGATTCTTCCTGGTTAGAAACTGGGTACTAAAATGGTTCTGTGATTGAGCAGAGGAAAGAATAATAAGAACAAATGTCTGAAGTCAAAGCCAAAGAAAATTCAAATGGGAAATACGAGCTTTTTTTTTAACACTAAGGATGATTAACCACTGGAACAGACTACAAAGAGAAGAGGTGGATTTGCCATCGCTTTCATTTTTAATGACTTCATTTTTTCTTCTTGAAAAGGACAAATGCAAACATTTTCCATCAATTATTTGCATTAGATGATTTGAACCAAGCTCAGATCTGACATCACATGACTTCTCTCCTGACCAGCCATTGCCATGATGAGCTTCCATCTCTATTGTGGCAAAATTGTCCTTTTCCTCAATTTGGCCATGGATAAGTAGAGAAACCTGAATCATAAATGGTGCAAATTCCATGGATTGTTTCCATTAGTGAAGGACCAGCATGAGACTTGTCTGGTGAAGAACAAAGCTCGATCAGAAGTGACATTTTCAGGGTACATTGGAGCATGATTTGCTTCTTCCTCAAGTGCTGGAGAAGGAAATCCACTTTTGCCAAGGCAGCGAGCTTGGTCCTCCGAGAGAAAAGGCCCTTTAGCCAATTAAAAGGCTCATGAATGGGCCCCAGATGTTCCAGGCAATATTGTTCTTAGTGATAATGAATTGCACATGCCTGGCACTCCCTGCCAACACCAAGGTTCCCAACAGCTTCTCAGAGAGGCACTGGTAACTCCCTTGCACAGGTGAGGGTGGGGATTCACTGGCTCATCCTGACACTCCAGTGCACCACACTGGGCTCTCTGGTGCTGGGAAGCTCCAAGTCCCACAGATGTCGGCTGAAATGACTGGTGATCAGCTTCCCTGGAAAGAAGGGATATGTTGATGTTTGCTCCTAGGCAAGGAAGACACTGAAAAACAGTGGTCCCTTCTGAAAGCCTCAGCCAGAGTTGCACCAGAACAAGGACCAGAATGGGAACGGGAACCCAGGAGTCTTGCAAACAAGTTTTCTGTTCTAGTCACTAAACCATTCTGTTAAGAGAGAGAGCTGTATCGTGTTCTTTAATGATAAAAACTGTAAGAAAGAGGAATTCTACTAAAGATCCTTCATTTACTGTCTTCACGTAAATTTACTTTACTCACGTTCAGCTGGAAGGTGCTGCTGAGTGGCCTTGACAATAAATTATCAGCTGATATTCAGATTGTATGACTGTCAAGTGCAGCAGAGGGAAGAACCAGGCTTATACGAGCATACACACTAACAGGCTTTTATATGTCTCCAGGAAAGAGGTCTTGGTGTTTAGTAGCTATGAAAAAAGCAAATGCAATGACAGGAATAACTGGAAGAGGGAAAATGGCAGAGAACAGCATTGTACCATGGTATAAACCAGAATTAATTTTTGTCTTTGATACAGAGTGCAGATTTGGTGTCTCCATCTGAAGGTGTGAAGGAACAAGTAAGTGTGATAAGTGAACTATCACATATCTGATTTTACACACACAGGTAGTAACAGGACAAGGGGAAAAGAGAGTAGATTTTTTTTTTTTAAACTGAGAGAGAGTAGATTTAGATCAGATATTGGGAAGAAATTCCTCCCTGTGAGGGTGGTGAGGCCTGGCACAGGGTGCCCTGAGAAGCTGTGGCTGCCCCGTGCCTGGAAGTGTCCAAGGCCAGGTTGGACGGGGCTTGGAGCAGCCTGGTCTGGTGGAAGGTGTCCCTGCCCATGGCAGGGGGTGGGACTGGATGTGCTTTGAGGTCCCTTCCAACCCAAACCAGTCTGGGATTCCCTGTTGCAAACCAGATAACTGGATGGGGACTGGAAAAGCTGAGCTGAGGGAAGGGTACAGTAGACAGTAACAAATACAGCAGTGGCCCAGAGGAGATGGACACAGAGCACAAGAATTAGAGGGCGTTAAGCAAAACTAACTGGTAGTGGCACCAAAACAACTTTTCCTGGAGTCCATTTTTTCGACCAGGTAGGCAAGGGTGAGGGCCAGGTTAGAGGAGTGGAGCATCTCTTTTGCTCCCATTACGGGGCCAAGTTGACTCCCCTAGGTTTCCAGGAGCTCCAAGGCTCCCTGTGGACCCAAACAAGGAAGGATCTGGGATCTGGATTTGACCTCATTTGCTCTAACTTAAGGGATTCTCTGCTATGAGATGAAAGTAAAACTACTTGAACATTTTCTCTATCCAGGTCCCTCATTCCAGGGCAAACCTCTCTACTGCTTGGTCTGTTTTGGAGAGGTCACTCCAACTCTGTGTCCCACACACATCCCAGCATCTCTGCTGAGAGCTCCTTTGGAGGCATCAGGAAAGAAGGGAACTGCAGCCCACTGCAGAGATGTGGCAGCAAGGACACATCTGCAGCACGAGGGATTTCTTGGCAATGTAAGATTTTACTTGTGGACCCCTCTGGGGAGTGGGACTGAAAGAGGTGCTGTGATTCCTGGCTTGAGAGTTCCTGCTGAATTCAGCTGACAGAGGAAATGAGGGACACAACTGAGAACTGCTGTCATGCACTTTATTGGCCTGTCAGCGCAGCAGCATGGGGGTTTCAGATGCTGACTGCTGAATGAAAAATCTTTTAAGCTCAAGAAAGGTGATGATTTTTGTAAAACAACCTTTACTTCACACAAACCATCAGCTGAAAAATATTCAGGATTATTTCTGCTTGCAGATACTAAGATACATTTGGTCCTGAATAGATCGGGCTGGAAGGTAAATCCCATTGCCATGAGCTATCCTGATCAAATATCCACCTCTCTTTTGCCATCAAAGCACAGTGCCAGCACCCCAGCACACCCCTCCCTTGTTATTAAAGCTGGGAAAGGATGGTGCCAATTATGGAGGTTCATGGATTTCATGATGAGTGATTTACACAAGGCTCTGCTCACTGAACAGCCTGCAGCCCCAGTTCGAAGCCTGCAGCAGCAATAGATAGGAATAAGATCAGGGAATTCCTCAACAAAGGTGTAATTTACTAGCAGACACTGAAGCTTTAAAGTATTCCAGATTGAGGCTGGGATACTCTGATGTCAGTGCTTGTGGCAGTGCAGGATGGTGAAATGGTTCTGCCAAAGGTCCAAGGTGTGGGGAGGAGGAACAGCACAGCTCTGCACCTGGGAGGCTCCTGCCCTCAGCCGTGTCCTTGAGTATTGACCAGGCTGGATAGGAGAGATTCCCCTGTGCTCAGCCACATCTGCCCTTGGCTTTCTTCCCCCAGGGGCTCATTTTAATACCCTATAGCTGGAAGTTTCCGGTGTTTATGGCAGCAGCCAGATCCTCCATCTACCTGCAAATCCAGACATTTTCAGATGAAGGGACACATATCATCTGCACCCTGGTAGGGAAAGTCTTCTCTCCAGCTTTTGGGAGCATTTGCTTGTCAGCTTGGGGGGTGAGTCTGGAGCAGGGACATGTCCCTGGTTGGGACACAGGAGGGACCCTGGGTGACTTTCCACTGGTGATGTGCTGACAAGGCCTTGCATGGAAGCATGGGAGAGATTTATGGGGCCAGTTCTGCCAAACACTTGTGATCCCACAAAAATGTAGCATCGTGTCCCACAGAGCCTGGCAGGATCACACATGTGTTCCCTTCCAATTGTATGTGGTGGGACATTATTCTCTCCCTTGTGACCTAATGGTCAATGACTTTTATTTCTCAAGCTTGCCTGTTTAATTAAGGAGTTGCTTCTTGCCCACAGTATGGGATGAGCTGGAATGAAAGCAGCATGCTTTGGAGGCTGAAATGAAACCCCAAATGTCAGCTCACCCGCTGAGTGAGCTATTAAAGCTGACTGAAGTGGTTGCATTATGGTGGCCATGGGTTGCCTTGCAGAATGAGCACTATTGTGGGTGAAAACTACTTTTTTGATTTTTCTCAAGTTGCTTTTTGCTTTTCTCCTAAATAAGCCTTTATGCTTTGTCTAAACAGATGAATTTGATGCTTAATAAAACTCTGAACTCTGCTTTGTTCAAGCACTTTCTATGCTGGATGGTCTCAGTAAACACTTTAAATTTTGAAAGGGAAATAATTGCTAAACTTTCACTAAGGCACTACATGCTGAGGTTACTTAACACCCTGGTATCAGTACAAATTACCAAACTAGAGGTGGCATTTCATGTGCATAGAGGAGCTCTAAAGCAGTTGGCAATCACACCCGAACTTGCTAATCAACACCAAAGAAGTAATAAGTAGCTAATTTGCACATGTAAAGTTCCTTTTAAAGGGAAGATAATCTGCAAGCCTCTGTTGATAGAAAGGATGCCCCTCCTGAGCAGCTGCCAGAGGGATCCGTTCACTTTCCGAGTGCAGATTGTGGGTGGTTTGGTGTCTCGCTGCCCGTGGACTAAATGTTTCCATCCTGGAGCAGCACTGCTCTCCACAGCGCTCCCAACGCTTGCAATGCAAATTGGACATCAACCACCGCAGAAACATCTGACCTGCAGATGTACCACAGTCATGCAAAGAAGCAGGCACGGGCTTGGACAAGGTGTTGGCGTTAGACCTTTGGTTTAAAATCATATTTGGTAATAAAACGGGGGGACAAGGGGGAGAGAGTGAGTTTGTATGTTTTCCAAGAAATGAAAATATTACTTTTTTGACCTGACTGCAAATTGTTGCAATTAAATATTTTTTTTTCATGTTGCTAGAAATTCCTGTAGTTTTAACACAGGGATTGGAGGGAGGAGAAGAAATGAGAAGGTTTTTGTTGCTTGAGTTTTCAAGGAAAAAAAAAACCTGGTTTTTGTTTCCAGTTACTGATTTTTTTTTAATACGAAACATTTTTTGAATTATATCAGGGAGCTTTTTTAGCTCTTCAGTGAAAAGTGGGGAAAATATGACAAAAATCAAAAGAGGCAAGTTCAGCCTTTCATACAAAATGAGGGTGATTCCCTGACTCTGAACAAAACCTCTGCCCCTGGCCCCAGCAGCAAAACGCTGCTTGTGGGGAGTGAGCAGCAGGGCTTCCCACGGGAGGAGGAGCCCGTGGGCAGCACCTTGTCCCGGCCGGACGGTGCCGCGGCTCGAGGGAGTAAGAAGTGGAGAAGGCTTACAGCACCACGAGGCTGCTGAGGTTCTGGAAGGCGAAATCGGGGATGTGCCAGATCTGGTTGAGGGCCAGGGTCATGGCTTGGAGCGCTGGCAGGTGGTTCAGAGCTCGGATGGGGATCTCCGTCAGGGCGTTATCGTCCAGCCACAGGTGACGCAAGGAGAGCAGCCCCTCAAAGCTTGTGTCAGGCACCACGGAGATAAGGTTTGCATCCAGGCGTCTGGGTGGGAGAGAAACAGGGTGGGGATCAGTGAAAGGCCTGCCCGCAGCGTTACGCAAGGGGAGCGATGGAGGCGGGATGGATTGATGGCCAGGGAGATTGGATCGGGCTGTAAATAGTGATTAACATAAGAAGGTATCGGTGAAGCTCCTGCCTGTGCTGGGAGATGTCTGGCCACCACCAAGGACATCCCTCCTTGCTGGTCATTCGGTGATGCCCGTTGATGGCAGCCTCTGAAGCACGGTGGTTGGGCTGCGCTGATCCGTGCGGCCCCCAGGCCAGCTGTGGCTTGCAGCCACCCCCTTCACTCGGAGCATCAAAGCTGCAGCCCCTGGGGCTGGGCTTGCTGTGGACCTGCCTGAGCAACCTGCTGGGGCTCAGCCCGGCCCGGGGTGCCCCACAGCCCGCTCACACCCACGGGGGTGCAGGACAGCCAAACCGTGCGGCCACAGCCCCATTCCAGGAGGGGAGGATTTGTCTGGAAACGTGAAATGTGTCACTGCTCGGGGTCCTGTGTCTGATCCAAACAGCCGGGGTACCTGTGCAGGAGTCAGAGCCAGCATCACTGAGCCCGGGCTCTTGTATCACACGTTTGGGCCTTTCCTCTCCTTCCATTTGCCAATTGCTTCTTTTTAATCATCGTGGAAAGCTTAAGGCGGTTGAATTTGAGGTCTAATTTGGTGAGAAACTTTAATTTTGAACACTTGTTTTTGTTTCAAAATAGAATGAGAAGCCAAAAAATATTAAGCTTATTATGAAAAAAAGTTTAAAACTTAGGTTTGGGAAACATCTCTCTAAAGATCTTTTATTGCAATGATGGTGAGCAGGATACAATGTGTTATCTGTAGATTTTGAAACCAAATTATAAGAGGAAAATACTTCCGATTTGGATGAAATACCAGGAACCAATTATACCAAGGAAAAAGCAAATTTTAATTTCCATCCACGGCCAACAGAGCTTATTTTATTTTTCCAAGCTATCTAAAGGAGAGATCTCTGAATTCAAATTGCAAAGAGAAAGCACTTTGTCTCATATCAAAGCATGAGAGAAGGAAGTTAACAGAACTGTCATGGCCCAGCCCTCAAATCAATGATCCTCCAAAAAGGAATGTGGTAAAGAAACTTCTATTCTTGACTATATAAAGTAATATTTTTGATGGAAGTTGAACACTGGAACAAGCCCCCAGACACTGTTACCTCCCAGGCATGACCCTTCTTCAAAGAGTGCCAACATTTCTTAACTCACAAAACACTGCAAAGAACTGCTGGAGGAGCAGACCAAATGCCCCATCACAAGTGGGAGAAGGGAAGAAGCTGGGTGCAAGCCTTGCTCTCTGCAGGGGGGTGAGGGTGGTATTTCCTGGGTGAAATTCTCAGATAATCCTGGGAAACAGACCTTCCCCTACATCACAGAAGCATTTCCTGCTCTGCCTGGCCTGACCTGGATGGACAAATCTGGAGATTTGTACCTGGTTAAGAAGTGCAGTCAAACCTTCCTGAGATCTCCTTCAAAAAAGTGTCCTTTAAATGCAGAGTACAAGTTCTGGTACAGCATCACCTTAGACTGGAATGATAACCCAGGGTGGGTTAAATCCCTATTCCATTGCTCCCATTTTGCCACACTGATGTATTAAGCACAGAGGGTGGGGAGGCCCTGGCACAAGGTGCCCAGAGCAGCTGTGGCTGCCCCATCCCTGGAAGTGTCCAAGGCCAGGCTGAATGGGGCTTGGAGCAGCCTGGGGTGGTGGAAGGTGTCCCTGCCCATGGCAGGGGGTGGAATGGGATGGACTTTAAGGTCTCTTCCAGCCCAAACCATTCTGTGATTCTGTGATTCTATTTTCCCAAATTCCAATACTCTTGCATTGCTGCAAAGTGCTATTTTCTGGCACAAGGCTGTTTAGTTGAGAGTTTCTCAGCCAGCGTTGTTGATTCCTCTGTGGATCACAAAAGCACATCACATCCAAAGCTCAGTTCCACTGCCACAGGTTTTGTGTCTTTGCTCAGATGGCTGACATAAGGCAAGGGATTTTGATTTTTCCTGTTGAGAGAGTGGGCATTGCACGTTCTGTCCTAATTTACTTACTGTCCCCCAAACTACAAACAAATCAGAATAACATCATTCATCTTCTCAAGACAATAACTCCAAAGAATAAAGATCAGAAAAGCAAACCCTGCAGCAGCTCAGAGTAAGGTTAAGGATTCCATTTGAAAATTTCATCAAAATGCTGTGGGACAAACAAGAACTTTTTGAGCAAAATTAAAACTTCTTCAGGAAATGTTAATCTTCGCTTATTTTTTTCCATCCCTTCCTACGCATAAGGATTCTGTTAGGTTTTGGCACCATAAACTGTTGAAAAAACCCCCCAAAACTGCACTGCTTACTTGTCCCAGAGATATTCTTTCATCCAAATCCCTATAAGTTTGCTGAAAATTGTATTAAGTGAATGCTCAGTTTCAAGTTTAATTAATTAAAGAACAGACAATGAAAATATCCATGAGAATAGTTATAATTTCTCAAACCCAAACTAAGCTTTCAGAAATGGAGATGCTAAACCAGAGCCAAGGGCTGGTACATGAGGCTGAGCTGGGACAGGGACAGGGACAAGGGAGCGAGGTGGAGCCCATGGCTGTCCAGCTTTACATCCCACTTTGCTCATGAATTCCTGGGTGAAGCCTCAGAGGTGACCCACAAGGGAATTTGGTGTCAGTGTGATGGTGCCCCAGGAGCTGGGGAAACCATTAATGCTGATGGATTTGCTCTGGGGCTGTTTAGTAACACTCAGGAAAGGCCCTTTTTTCCCTAGGGATGTCCATAGGTATGAGAAGTGCAGCACGGGCCCTTGGTGGAGGTTTTGGGGTACTTGGACACCTGCCTGTCCCTGCGGATAGTACACAGGCAAGAACTTGGATCCATCCAAGGAGCTTGTTAACACTCCTGGATGGCTTCTGGCTGTGGACATGCTGCAGCCTCCTGTGCCCACACCTCCAGGTCGTCACACCTCGCTGTCAGTGAGAGGTCACCCCTGCAGGACTCAGATGAACCCCAACTCTCCTGCTCCTCAGCTCTGCATGGTGCCTGGTGGCAGTGTGGTGAGGTGTGAATGTGTGGCAGCTGTCCATGAGACACTCTCTGGGGTCATGTTCCGGGGAGGTGTTGGGAAGCTCCAGCCATGTAATTACTGTCAATTTGCTCCAGGGTGTGGAGATCAGAGCTCAGAGAGATTCCTCAGTGGAGCGAAAGGGAGACTTTCTGCTGGTTACAATGAGCTGGACCTGAGAAGTTTCAGAATCAGCAGCCTGCTTGGACCACAGCACAGCAAGATGCACCTATCTGGAGCCAGGTAAATTAAAATTAGGATCAAGGAAGTGCCCAGGTGAAGGTTTTCCACATGCAGCATGATGGGCAGGACTCCTGATGTGCCTTTGCAGCACTGATGAGGGGCCAGGGAACATGGGCTCAGTGACAGCTGCATTCCTGGCACCAAGGGATGGGTAATTGCTCCTCAGGGAGCTGCTGGCTCTTTCTGGAATAGATGTACATTCTTTCTAATAAAAGCTGTGCATGTGGGGATTGCTAATTGCTACGGCTTTCAGACAGCTCTCTACTCTCTTCTGGAAGCAGAAAAGCTGAAGTTCTTGGCACAGAATTGTTAGTAATTATATCAATTATACTAAACAAAAACCAACCCAACAGTTCTCTCCTTTCTTCAGTGTGTGACTGGCTCCGTAAGTGTTTTGTGTTATGATTTATACCTGAGGTAATTGGGCCGATTAGTGGGTAAATGAGACAGCACAGGCCAGGGCTGGCTCCTCACCTTCCACAGAGATGTTTTAATCTTTATTTCACCAAATCACTCAGTTGGTTTTCCCTGCAAGCTTTAACCCGTTGCTTGCTTGCAGAGGAAGATGCCTCTTTCACAAAGCTGCTGGATGGCTCAGGAGAAGGACTCATCCCATGTCTGCTGTCAAGCAGTGCTATGGGTCTGGAGAGAGGATGACACACAGTGACTCCAGATGTCAGCATGGACAAGATTTCCAAGTGACTTCACGGGCTCAAGCAAGGCTCTGCAGAGCCTTGGCCTGTCTGTTGCATGCAGAAGGAGGTGATTTTAAGTGGGACATTCAAGAACAACAGCTTATGAAAACCAGCAGCTGCTGAAAGTCTCAGTTTCTGGCTTTAGAGCTGCATCTGCTGCTGAGAGTTACAGGGTGTATGGACAACTTCAACATGACACTGACTCAAAAGTCCTAAAAGTGCCTGCAGTCAGCTCAGACTTTAGTCCATTTTCCCTTTTAGGGACTACAGAGGTAGGGAGAGAGGGAGCTACCTGGAAGAACATCCAAAGTCCACTGAGGCATCTTTTCCCCTGAGCAGATGTTCACATCTGTGCAGAGCCATGGTGAGAGGAGCAGGTCAGCACCAAATGTGCGTGTGCCTGAGCTTGCCATCTGCTTCCTTTGCTGCTGCTGTGGAGTGACAACTCTGGGGAGGCAGAGGAACCTGTGTGGGATGGGAAAGGGAAGTGTTTCCTAGGGCAGGACATTTTCAGGTTAGCTTCATATTGGGTTCCAGGGCTAAGGGCCCAACATGCCTTGGAAGAGCCCCTTCATTGCTTTGAACGTTGTCTCTGTTTGATAAATGCTTGAGGAGAAATCAACTGCCTTCCTGCCAGGAGCAGTCCAGAGAGGATGGTGGGATCAGGAACACTTGTAGAAGGAACCAGGCAAATAGGGAAGTCCTTTTGTAAGGAGAAAAGGTCAAGAGTGGGAGATTGCTCCTTTCCAATGTGCAGAAGACAAGGCAATGCCACCAGTGCGGCCACTCGGGAGGTCTGGCCAGGGGTGGGGAATGTGCAGCCATCAGTGCAGTGAGAGTGTTGAGAGGTTTGTGTTAATCCTGAGCTATAATCTGAGACCTTGCATTTTCTGTGTCACAGACCCAGCAGTTTCTAAGAACTGTCTTGTCCCAAGAACTGCTTCCAGAGTGTTTCAGAGGATGTACAAGTGCATTTCCGAGCTGTTGGTAACATGACTGGCAGAATAACCAGAATAACCAGGGGATAACCAGAACCAATCTCTCTGTTCCCCAACAGATGTGGTGCAAATCTCAGGCTATGAGTGGCAGAAGCAGATTTACCCATATTTTACCATTTCCTTCTGGCTCTGAAGCATTTACAGGGGGAGCTGCAGCCTGGAAACCAACAGAAATGCTCAATACCATGCTGTCAGGAGATATTCCAAATTTTGCTGCTGTTTTTTCCTTCCTCACACACATCAGAGCCAGTAAGAGCTGTCTGTCTGCATGTCTTAGGCCGGCCGTGTGCAGTGACTGGCTTGCAGCATAGACTGGGATGTTCCCCACAGCCCAGTCACCACAGGGCACTGGGATCTCAAACTGCAGGCCATCCTCAAAGTATTTTTTGCAACATATTGGGCTATTATTTCCCTTGATAAAGCTGGGGGAGACCTGCCACCGAAGATCATATGCAGCACTGAGTGGGACAGGGCTGGGCTGTTCTCTCTCCAGACCAGGGAGCTCCTCTGTGGTTCTGTGTCCACAGCAGAACACAGGACATAAAGAAAGGATGTTCTGGAGGGAGAGCTGTGGCCATTGAAGGCGTGAGGGCTGAGCCAGCAGCATGGTGAGGAAGCGCTGGTTGCCCACCCCTCCCACCCCAGCCCTGAGACACGGGAGAGGTGCTCCTGTCTCCCTGGCCCCAGTGTACACATGTGTCAGCTGAACAGAGCTGAGCTCACCAGAAATGTCTAATTGGTGCCTTCAGGCAATCGTGTCTCTCTTCCTGTCTGAGTTTATCTTGAAAGGCTCGATTGAGTTACCTCCTCTCCCATAATAGGATCTGAGTTCCTTGTAGTAACACAAGGAGGAAATGATGTCACTGCAGCTAAACTTCTCCGATAACTTACTAATGACTGGGGACAACACCTCAGCTTCTTTCTCAGGCAGAGCTCCCAGACTGAGTCAGTGCCTGGCTGGTGAGCTCCCAGGGAATGGCTGTGCAAGGAGCTGAGGGCACGGCGAGGGAGGACGGCTCCAGAGTCACCCTGCTCGAGGCCACTCTGTCCCCCACTGCCACACTGCCCTGCCAGCCAGCTCCACACGTGCTGCTCTTTCTGCCTAGCTCAGCACCTGCTAGGGCCTGACATACACAGGCAGGAGGGTCTGGGTCCCTGACCCTGCCCAGATAACCCAGGGGAGGAGCAAGGGTTCTCTGTCAACTAATACCAACTAGGGTAGGACAAGGGCAGCCAGGGACTGCAGTGCTCACCTAGGGGGAAACTGGGTTAAATTTCTGCTCTGCCTGTTATGTCTTTGCTGTCATAATGTACTGTAGATGCAGTGGGAGAATGGAGCCGTTGGAGTGGTCCAGGAGGAGGCCACACTGAGGGCTGGAGCCCCTCTGCTCTGGAAACAGGCTGAGAGAGCTGAGGCTGGAGAAGAGAAGGCTCTGGGGAAACCTCAGAGCTCCTTCTAGTGCCTAAAGAGGGTCTATAAGAAATACAGGGATAGACATTTTAGTGGGGTCTGTAGCAGTAGGACAAGGGGGGATGGTTTTAAACTAAAAGAGGGAAGATTCAGACTAGATATAAAGAAGAAATTTTTTATGATAAGGTGGTGAAACACCAACACAGGCTGCCCAGAGAGGTGATGGATGTCTCCTTCCCCAGAAACATTCAGGGTTGGATGGGGCTCTGAGCAGCCTGGTGTAGTTGAAGATTGTAGTCCCTGCTCATTGCAGGGGATTGAACAAGATGACCTTTAAAGGTCTCTTTCAACCCAAAGCATTCTCTGAGTCTGTGAATGACACATTATTGCCTTGTAGCTCCCACCCCTGGGCTCTCTGCCCCTGCCACAGAAGGGCTCACAGCCCTCAAGCAACACTCACAAGCACTGCCTGGTTCCATTTCCAGCTGAGAACTTGTGAAAACCATCCCAGGCAGTGAATGGAGGTTCAAGAGACAAACATGTTTGCAGTTGGCTGTGGAACAGGACCCGGTGAGAAAGTTTGCAGGGCTCTGTTTGGACTGCAGTGAATTTTCACTCCTGACTCAATGCGGCATGTTTCTGTGGGAAGCTCTCCACAAGGGATGCTCAGGAAATTAAATCAGAGCAATACCTAGACTCCACACAAAGTGCCTTTGGTGTAGACAAGAGGGCTTTGTTATCCCCAGTTGCAAACACCTCCAAAACCCCTCAGGTCAGAACGGTACAAGAAGGATTGCCAAAATTTCTGTGCAGCTATAGAAACTGCTGAAAGCTGGGCAGCTGTGCCAGCTCCCCGACCAGCCTCTCCCTGGGCCCTGGCATTGCCCCCTTGGCCACGGCACCAGGCACAGGGAAATGGAGAAGGTACAGGAAGCAGCTGGAGGCTGAGCAGGGTGACTCAAAGGCTCACCAAGCAGTGAGGCCTGCATATTTGCAGGGAAACATGGGGTTTGTCAAGCATAAGGCAGCTGGAAAAGAGAAGGGAGAGCAGCCCTTGGGACAGAAGGAACAGGACATGCTGGGGAGAGGGGCTCTGAACAGCTCATGGCACACTAGAGTGCAGGGTCCAGCTCTGGGGCCCTCAGCAAAGAAACACACGGGCTTGTTTGTGTGGGTCCAGAGGAGCCCATGGAGATGTTCTGAGGGCTGGAGCCCCTCTGCTCTGGAGCCAGGCTGGGAGAGCTGGGGGTGTTCACCTGAAGAAGGGAAGGCTCCAGGGAGACCTCAGAGCCCCTTCCAGGGCCTAAAGGGGCTCCAGAAGAGCTGGAGAGGGTCTGGGGACAAGCGCATGGCGTGACAGGACAAGGGGGAATGGCTTCCCACTGCCAGAGGGCAGGGTTAGATGGGATATTGGGAAGGAATTGTTCCCTGTGAGGGTGGGGAGGCCCTGGCACAGGGTGCCCAGAGAGGCTGTGGCTGCCCCATGCCTGGAAGTGCCCAAGACCAAGTTGGATGGGGCTTGGAACAACCTGGGGTGGTGGAAGGTGTCCCTGCCCATGGCAGGGGGTGGAATGGGATGAGCCTTAAGGTTTCTTTCTACACACACCAGTCCAGGATTCCATGATTCTATGATAGATGTTGCCAGTTTAAATATGTCCATTCCTTGCTCGTTCCCTATCTCTACCTGAAGCTCCTCTGTGGTTCATCAGGAGTGTTTACACATCAGTACTTGAATGCTGGGACCCATCTTCCTTTTGCACTGACATGTCTATTGTATGCAACAACTGTTGTCCATCATTTCTATCGAGTCATCACCAGGGACACGCAGCATGCCCTGGATGCTCACGTGGATAAGTGAGGGACTTAAGGTTCATGACATAACATGGATTATGTCATGACAAAGGTTAATGGAAACACATTGGAACTTACTATGTGACTTTATGAGGCAGGAGTGTGTATGTGGATTGTGGATGTGAGCTGTGATTATTGTTTCTTTAGTGCTCACGATGTTCCCAGAACACACACTGAGGGCAGCCAAGGCAGCACGTGCCTCTTTCTGAAAGCTCTCACAGCCTGAGATGGGGAGGGCAGTGTGTTTGAGAGGGGGATGAAGGTGGAGTTTCAGTGTTTGTCAGAGTCTCTTCTGAGGGACCTCTGCTTATTGAAAGGTGGATTCTGCAGTCACTGCAGTGTGGGCAGAGAAATGTAGTAACAATCTGGGCAGATGTGTGACCACCAGTGGCCCTGATGGATTGCTGCAGTCAAAACAGAGAAGTCTGGAGGTGACTACAGTACCTGATGGGCATAGCCAGGCAGGTACAGCCACTGCCAAGCTGCTGGACCAGCACAGCTCCAAACACCCACCTGTTCTGTGACTTCTCCATTGGCCAGTCAAGTGGGAATTTTGGAGGTTCTGGGGCATGGCAAGGGAGTCCCTCATCATCACCCCCTTCCAAGTGTTGCCAACCACTAGCTCAATGAATGGGAAAATTAGAAAGTGAAGTCTCAAGAGAGAAATTGACTCAGGAGATCATCATGGACATGCTGGCCCAACTCAACATCATTGGGACCTGAATGACCTACTCTCTGCACATTCCAGAAAAGGATTTCAAAAGAGAGAAAGCTGCTGCTTTTTACACATTGTGTGCACAGATGAGGCATCTGATGCAGCTGGGACAGTTTCTCTGTCTTGTACCTACACACTATCCTTGGGAGGAGGTATTAATTCATGCACATACCTATTTTTCTGTACTATTTTCCAGTTCTGAAGTGACTGAAGTTCGCTAAACTTTTAGCTGTTAGCCTGATAAACCACACAACACTCTTGTCTTCCTGGGAGATGAATCCAGGGATCCTTCGCAGCATTGACACTCACAAGCATGAGATACATGGACGTTGCCTTTACATAAACTTCACAGCAACTCATTGCTCAAGAACAGCAAGTAATGAATGAAAAACAAATGCAGCAGGGATTTATTGTGGCACTGCTAAAGTGAACTGCTCCTTGAGGATGATACATTCAACAGTTTGTGTGTGGTCATTAAATCTTCCTCTCAAAAATGCTATTGAGATCATTGTACTGGCATACCCACGTTGCATTTCATGGTTTTTTACTGCTAAGCAGAAAAGGCTCTAATCTGACCAGCTGAGCTCCTCCTACTGACAGGAAAAAATCCATGTCTGTGATGTACCCACTAGCCATACCTCCTTTCTGACTTGCTCCCAGAACAGTGGTTGCAAATTCAAATCCCTCCAGCTCTGGAGTGTAGAGAAATTCCTCCCCAGTTAGAGGGTAAGCTGCTCCTTGCATTTGTATTTTTGGGCCAGATGATCTCCTCTGATAGATTTCCCTGAGGGCTACACAAGTGTGTGGGGGCTATGGGGAGCAGAGATGCTCAGCTCTGCTTTGGTGCCCCTGCTCTGATGGGGTGTGTCAGCCTGGGGGGCTGATTTTGCTGGCTAAAAGTGAGGGGTGGGGACAGGGACATTTTTCTTTTGCTTTCCAAGTGTAGGAAAACCTCATCTCACCCAGCTTTATTCACACAGAACTTGAAACCAGTTATAGGGTCCTTCTATAGCCAGAAGAGAAAAGCAGATTCCTCCAGCGAGTGATTTATCCCCCAGAGAGGGCTTTGAGATAACAGAGATGATTCACCCCCTGCAGATGCTGATCATTTTCCACTGCTGCTGGGGTGAGGTAATATCTAGACAGCCACGGTCACAGGAGACGAATCCACCTGGTCTGCCTGAGGGAGATGTGGGCACAGCAGAAACTTATCCAAAGTGAAGGAAGGTTCTGTAGTGAGGCCATGGTGGTGACTCAGAAGAATTTGATCTCCTTCCTGGCGGTATTTTAGGATCCTCCACCATGAGGGAAGGATCCAGCACCCCAGTCAGAGCAGAGGCACAAACACACCGGTCCCCTGGTCCCAGCCACTCAAATCCCAACCACAAACCTGGCCCAGGCTTCTCTGCAGCAGTGCCAAACGCCAGTGAGGCTGATCCCCCTGCTGTTATCTGTGGGCTGCAGGGGACCTGCTTGTTGGGTCCTACCAAGAACACAGTGACCAAGGCACAGTTTTTGCCCCAGTAAAATATAGTGATGCATGTTCTGCCAAGTGGATTTACCAATAGCTTTTGAAAATACATTGTTGCTCTTCACTGCAGTAAAAATGGCAGTGCTTTTCAGAGGTACTGGGGAACACACTCTAAACAACATGGGGAGATGAGCTGAATGGCACAGAAAGTCGCTGGAGAATGAAATAAGGTCCAGCCATGCACTTTGTTTCCCAGTCAGGGATACTCTTGAACCCACACCTGGGATTTGGATCAGGCCCGTATAAACAGAGGAACGAGTCCAAAATTGGAATCTTGAACTGCATTTGTATTCTAATGCATCTTCTCCTCCTCAAATCTGGTCTGATCTTGCTAAGCTATTGTTGCCAGTCCTGGTAACAAACATGGATCTCCAGTGGCAGCTCAGACTGGGTGGAGGGAAGAGCTAGTGCTTGGCAGCTTGGATGACAGCCCGTGGTACACAGAGTCAGAAAAATCTTTCCTGCTCAAAGTCTGTGCCAAAAAGCAGGAATTCCTCTGAATTTGCTTTATCATTGATGAACCAAACTATGAGAAGTGGCCTCAGGAGAAGACCTCAGTCCCTTCCAGGGACATCAGCCCACCTGAATCAAAATTGTATCATCTCTTCCCTGTCTGTGCACTGGCAAAACTGCACAAACTACAGGGGCCACTGTGCCATGTTCAGGTGACTCCCTGACTGTGCAAGCTGTCCCTGGGAGGAAGGATCATGGCAGTGGAGCCAGAGAGGCTCCTGCTTCCATACAGCTACTGAGGAACACAAGCAGCAGCCAAACCTCAGCAAAGACTCATCACACCATGGCTACATCAGTGCATGAAAATTAACTGCAGTACATCCAGATGTGTGGCACATCTGCCTGCAGTGTTCTCTTGAGTGTGGTAAATGTCTGCTCCTGGACCCTCCCAGACTATCTTCTTTGTAGAAATACTGTTAATCCCTGAAGGGCCAAAATGGACATCAGGCTGCTGAGAACAGGAGTGGGGACAAAACTCCATTAACTCAGCTGTGCTGCTGTCCAGAGCTGGTTGCTGGGAAGAGGGGCCTCAGGGAAAAGGGGATTTCAGAGATGGGACAGGAAAGTTTTGAGCAGCAAGTGTCCTCTCAAGTGGAAGGACAGCATGCTGCCGGCACTGTGATACCCGTCCTGGGCTCCTTTTCCTGCCACAGGAACACTTTCTGCTGCAGAGGTGCCCATAAGAGGTGAAATCCAAGGTCCTGTGTGCTCAGCAGCAGCAATCACCAGGGAAACATCTGCAGTCACTTTGCTTCAGTCCACATACTCCATCAGAGCTGCCTCCCTGCTCCTCCCTGACCTCCTTTTCCTTGGGCTCCAGAAAGACTCTGCAGTCAGTAAATCGGGCTACAGGGCTCAGAGGGTCTTGCCACAAGACAGCTCCTATGCCAAAGTCACTGCTGTGTTGTATTGACTTTATAGATATCTGGTTTTTCCATAGCTTTTATCCTCTAAACAACCAATGGAAACAACACCTCCCCAAAACCTCACAGCATCACGTGTGATTTATAGAGAAGAATATTGCTGTGAACAGCAAACTGTCAAATCTCAAACAGATCAAAGAAGTGAAATGAGGAATGAACTGACTGAACTCTTCAGGCCATGTTGATTCCAAAGGAATTTTTTTTCTTCCTTCTGTCATAAGAATTTATATGCTTGTGAGAATCTGATCTGGTGGGAAGAGCCTTCCTCCTTTGTCTACATCAAAGTCCACATGTTCTCAAATTGCTGTAAGTAATTTTTTGCATTTTAATCTCTGGCCATATGTATGAAAATAATGACCTGCCTTAAGAGACGGGATGAAGCAGCCTTTATGGCATTTCCACAGGAGTCCAAATGGTGGCAAACTAATGGGCTGGAGGAAGTGGATTGTTTTGGTTAGAGGTACAATTAACCTGTATGCAGGGAGTTACATGTCAGGCTGACTTAGCACTTACTGATTATGGGTCAAGTACAGCTGGAGTGAAATCAGAATATAATGGGAAATTACACCTTTAGCAAACAGGAAAATGATTTCAGTATTTTTAAGAACAATGTCTATGGCACTATGGAGTTTCTCCTCCAGTTTGCACCCCATCAGCTTTTGAAGGCACTGAATCCTTCTGCAGGCCAGAGGAGCAGAGGACAGCACTGCTGTCATAAAAGGGTCAGAAACAAGAAGATGCTGTTGGTGGGGATGGTGCTGATGGGACCAGAGTGCTCCTCAGAGGGACTGTGGCTGATTTCAGCTGGGAACAGCAGGTTTGTGGCAGAGTGGCAAGAGAATTCTGTAAATATTCCAGATGGATGCAAGACTGTGATGGGGAGAAAGGGGAACTAAAATGAGAGCAAGGCCAGGATCACAGGGGATGGGGCCTCTCGGGCTGTTGCACCATCTGTGCACACTGGTACCAACAGTGGCTACCTGTGCACTGGGTGCATTAGCCACTGGGTAGCAGAGTGGGGTTGGCTGCAGGGGAATCACACGTGCTGGTGTGGAGGGAAGCAGATACTTTCCTGCACATGGGAGGAGTTGCCAAGAGACAGAAGACACATGGAGACACAGTCCCAGGTTGTTTTCCTGGATGCCATCAAGCCCAACAGCAAGAGAGTCAATCCTTGTGGGATACAGAGCTAGGGAATCACCCACAAGACCTGCACCCAGTGTTTGCCAGCAGAATGGAGCATCTTGCCAGGGACACGAGAGAAAACCCAAAGTGAGTGTGAAAAGGGGGCAAGAGGAGCTTGAGCTCATGGTACAGGACCTTGAAGCTTTAACTCTTCTGGCTGGCACTAAATCCTCCCTTCTCCCTCCAGGCTGATACAGACAACACTCACCCTGAAGAGCCAGACACATGCTAAGCACCTTCCCAAAATGCTGATCTGCAAGAAACTCCCAAAAAAGCTTTCCATAGGCATTTGAAAAAGAAAAACCAGGAGTTTATCTTGATCTCTTAATCCACCAGGTTTCTTTTCTCTCTGCTTTCTCTACCTCGACAAGCTTGGTAATTATAATTTATAGCACCTGCTCACTTTGAAATACCTTGGACTCTTTCTGCCTGGCAGAGGAACAGACACAGTGCCCATCTGCTTTAGGTAAGTGCTCACAAACCACAAAGTCGTTAATTAGACTGACACACGACTCTTCCAGAATGCACATGGTATGTTGTTACTGCACCTATAAACCACCGGCAACCAGACACTCTGCCAGGGATCACAACTGGATCCGAGCATTACGTAAGGCCTTGGCACCCCTTGCAGGGCTCAGAGCATTGCCATCAGGTGTGCGTGTTCTTTCTAATCCTCCCCACCGGGCTTCCCAACATGCTTCCCAGATAAATCAAGCCTGCTGGGAAGCAGCTCCCTCACACTTGGTAGGAGGCTCGGTCTCCAGAGTTTGGCCTTCCTTTCTTTTGAAATCCAAATTCGTCATCGTACTCATCTAGTGAAACCTGCCAAAGTCTCCTTCCTGACAGCTGTGGCTCCAGACAGTGATGCCTCCACATCCTGTAGCTGACAGGGAGCAGGACAGGTCTGGTTCTGGTCTGGGCATGGCTGCAGCTTTGGAGGACCTGTGGTGAGGGGTGTTTGGAAGCATGGGGGTGTCTGATGTGGATGAGGCCGTCTGGGTGGGTTTGACACTTGCCTGCTCAGGCTGGCTGACATGCATGGGGCAGAGGGAACCATGGACACCTCTGGCTGGGGAAAGCCAAACCCTCTGAGGAGGGATGGTGCAGACCACAGGAGGTCTCTGCTGACCAGTGGTTGGTGATACCCAGTGATCCCACCTGGAGCAGCCAAGCTCTGGGTCAGCACATTGGGTGATGGGCAATGGGCATCCTAGACCTACAAATGCCCTTTTGGCACAGAGTTATGTTGAATGACTGGAAACCTCCTCCTGGCTGGCTGGTATTTGCAGCAGCTCACTCTCTGTGTGAGAGTCTACACAAGGAAGCCCTCCTACTGAGTTTGAAATATTATTTGCCAAAACTCAGGACTGCAACTTCCTTGGTTAGGAAAGATATGGGGGGATCACACAGGGCAATGGGAATACCCAAGAGAAAGAAGCCAAAGGGGAGCACTTTGACTCTCCCATCTCACTGAAACTTGCCTAGTGAACCATTTTTCTTGGCTCGCTGTCTGTCCAGTGAAGGATCTTCAGTAACTTGGGCTCCCAGGGAGCCAGTGTGCCTATTCTAGAATAGTTAAAATCAGTGTTCTCCCAGTGCTGGTTTCACAGAATGTCTTTTGTGGGGGACACCACAGCTGCCATGAAAAATTCTGTACACCTGAAGCTCATGGGCTGGCAGCTTTGAGAAAGCTCCTTGCCTGAAGACAGGTTCTCATCAGAAGGAAAGAAGAGGGGGAGGCCCACAGAAGCAGGGTAGTGTAAGCGTGGTCTTTGTGACACCTGTGGTTCTCCTTTTTGATCTGGTCTTTTAGAGACAGGTGTGAGCAGGACCTGGACCATGGTACGGAGAGCTTCTGCTCTTGGCACAGAGAGCGAGCTGGAGCCCTGTGTTCAGGCTGCCACAAAGCCAGATGGGGGAAGGTGGGGGGGTGCATGTGCAGTGCAAGAGGGCCCCAGGCTTTCCTGGGGTCAAGGCACTCTGCAGTGGAGAGTTCATGCTCTGACTGTGCCCCTGACTCTGATCATTCTGGACAGGACACTCCTACTTCAATATGCATCAGCACCTGATAAAAAGGAGGAATGACTTTCCTTCTGCCCTCTGAGTGACAGCATTTATTGAAGTTTCTTCCTGCCTGGCCTTCCCTCTCCTCAAGCATGTATGTAAAGCTGATCTGCTGCTGTCAGGGACTCTCCAACTCCCTGCAGACTTCCAGCTGTTCCTTATCTCACAGCAGCCATCCTGCAGGGCCTGAGGAGTGCCTGCTGCCTGCACTGCCCAGCACTCTCAGCCAGCAAGCTGTCAGGGACGTCAGTACACGTCTGAATGTGGCTCCTGCCTGGGAGCCAAGCTTGGACCCCAGCGGTGCAGCAAAGGGACCCCGCAGTTCAGTTCCAAGTGCCACCAAAGCTTGGGCAATGTGTCCTATCTCATCCTCTCTAAATGCCCAGAAGCCAAGACAGCTGCCACATTTGGAGACAGTTGGAGTTCATTGACAGAGTTTTTTGCTACATTTCAGCTCTAACTTTGTGCTGTGCAGGCAGTGAATGCCAGCCTTTCTCTGTCCCACAGTGGCTAGAGCATCCCTTCTGTCCCACTTCTCTGGTCACCTCATCCCTTGAATTGATTGGCAAGTTTTTCTGATAGAACTAAGTTGAAAACAATTGCTCTCAGTCTCCACTTAGTTCTGCTGCTTCTGTTGTAATCCTGAGAAAAGACTTGCGCATTGAGAAGTCTGCCTTTCCTCTCCTGGGCCAGTTTGTCCCTAAGGGATACACACTTCCCCTTCAAATCCTGCTTGAATCCCAGAATGACAAACATGGACACCAAATGTAAACATCTGAAAGAGCAAGAAAATAACCAACACACAATCCCTCTCTGTCTGGTACTGGTTCCACCCCACTCCTCTTGGCTCCCATTTTCACCCCCTTCCCAGCTGTCCTGCTTGCTTAGGATGTGTTGCCAACATGCAAACAGAGAGTTAATATTTCACCAAGTGCCATACAAGTCTGGTAACTCATGGACTGTCATGATGCGCCATAAAGCCATTTCCCTTTCTGAATGGAAAAAAGGAGTCTCTGGGCAGCACAAATACACTGGGGCTCAGATGGCCTGACTGGTAATGCTTGAAAACCGTGCTATGGGTGACCTATAGGTGTTCCAGGCTGGCAAATTTTTTGGCAATGAATACACAAGAGTCTCATAAACTTGTGGAAAATGACTCAGATATTTGAAAAAGAGGGGAAAAAATCACTCTAAGGTAGACCTGCATGGAGTCTCTTGGTCTGAGGTGAGTAGTCACGTTTGGAGAAGCCATGGCAGCACCAGTGGAAAGCAAGCAGAGCATCTCAGCCCTGTATTCCCCTTCAGACACAGCACTGTCCATGCTGTGCCACTCCTGTTGGGTGGAGAGCATCTCTAAACATGAGCTAGAAGGAGAACTGCAGGACTCTGCAAGCACTGGCTGCTCCCACAGGGGAGCAGCGCAGGATGAGGCCCAGGATGCTTTCCAGGATGCACCAGTGCGAGGCACAGCAGTGGTACCACCTTGTAACACACTGTGTGTGTTCAGAGGTGTTCCCACCCGCCTGGAGCAGGGCTGTGCCTTGCAGCCACACCAGGCTGTGTCACCAGACATGGTTCTTGGGCCTTCACCGAGCCCAAGGGTCTCTGCTGTGCAGCTTCTGTTTGAAGAGGAGAAAGTTGCTCTCTACAGCTGCCTGAAAGTAGGTTATAGTGAGGTGAGGGTCATGTCTTTTGCCATGTCTCAAGTGAATGGACAAGAGGAAATGGCCTTAAGCTGCACCAGGGGAGATTCAGATTAGAAATTATTTTTTCACTGAAAGAGTGGTCAGACATTGGGACAAATTGCTCAGGGAGGTGGTAGAGTCATCGTCTCTGGAGGTGTTCAGGAGATGTCTGGATGTGGCACTTGGGGATGTGGTGTAGGGGTCAATGTGGTGGCGCTGGGCTGATGGTTGGATTAGGTGATCTTGAAGGTCTCTTCCAGCCTTGATGATTCTGTGATTCTGTGAAAGTGCAAATCATCATCTCTGTCTCCACATGCCCTCCACACTTTAAAGAAGTCAGGCTTGAGACAGAGAAAGGGTTTGGTGTGGTCCTGGTGCGAGGCAGAGCTGGGCTGTGCCTGTCCCCTTGAAGAATAACCATGCTGTGGAATACCCATCCTGGAGAACAGCACCCTCCTGTCCTCTCCGTGCTGAGGGCAGGTTTCACTGCAGCCTGTGGGTGATCTGTGCTCAGGGTCCTTCTGAGAAGCACTTTCTGCCCTTCCTTTAACCACCTCAGACAGGGAAGAGTTCTCCATTGCATGGAACCCTTCTGAAACTCTTTCTTCCAGAAGAGACTGTCCCCCAGCTGGTTGTAGAGTTGGGCCCAGCCTCAGGGGCACACATGGAAAAGTGACAGCTGGGCACCTGACTGATCCCCTACAGTTTTACCCTGAATTCTTGTAAGCACAGAATGGGATGGGTGAGGTGGGTTCACTGATAGGATACCTACAGAAGTTACTGCTATTTTGCTGCTTGCTTTTTGTTACAGAAATCTTCTCCTGGAGCCCTTTCTTCATCTTATTGGCACAGGGTGCCCGGAGAAGCTGTGGCTGCCCTGTCCCTGGAAGTATTCAAGGCCAGGTTGGACAGGGCCTGGAGCAATGTGGCCTAGAGGAAAGTGCCCATGTCAGGGGGCTGGAATGAGATGAGTTTTAAGGTCCCTTCCAACCCAAACAGTTCTATGATTGTATGATTTTTGTGCACTCTGTCCCAATTATTTCCTCTCCTGGTCTCTGGTGGTTACACATTCCCATTGTGCCATTGCAGAATCTCGAATGAGGAGTGGAAACGTCTTAACGTGGCAAGTGGAGGCAGGACACCTAGGTCCTACTCCTGACTTTGCTCTTGCCCTCAGGAAGATCACTTTGCCTTCCCATGTTTGTGCTGTTCTGGCCAGAGCAGTGCCAGTGAGGAACTCCTGGGAAAGCACTTCTTGAGTGTGCAGGTGCACAAGGGGCAAGATCCCACAGCAGCTTTCCCCATAGCTTTCTGCGTCTACCAACTCCCATTTATTTGCTGCCTGTGGCTTAACTTATCCCTTTCCTGTTTTTCTGATCAGGGGAGATGTGATGAAGAAGACCCAGCCTAACTGCAGCAGGTCTCACCTTCCTGAGGGGATGAGTGGGATACCTGCCTGACTCGGGGAGAGAGCTGTTGCCAACAGATCTGTGCTGTTCCCAATACACATCTCTTTATTTTTGATACTCTCTGCCAGTTCTCAAATGGGCCTCCCAAAAAGGGTGTTAATTAGTCATCTGTGTGAATCTGACAGGACAAGAGGAAACGGCCTCAAGCTGTGCCAGAGGAGGTTCAGGTTGGACATCAGGAAGAATTTCTTCACTGAGAGGCTTGTTAGGCACTGGAAGGAGCTGCCCAGGGAGGTTTGGAGTTCGCATCCTTGGAGGTGTCCAAGGAATGACTGGATGTGGCACTCAGAGCTCTGGGATGGGGACAAGGTGGGGACTGGGCACAGCTTGGACTCGATGGTCTTGGAGGTGTTTTCCAACCTTGATGATTCTCTGATTCTGTGCTCTGATTCTAAAGAAGCCCTGGGCACTCTGTGACCATGAGAATGTGTATTGAGGCTCACTTGACTGGACAGGCACTTTAGACTCCATCCCATGAAAAGTTTATTTTCCCAGCAGGAGTTTTCCTTTGAACTTACTTGCTCCCACTGTGCCTGGTGACTGGTGAATACGCTTAGGGCCTGGCTGGTGCAGCTGGGAGCATTGGATGGAGCAGTCCTGCAGGTCAGAAAGTGCTGGTGCCTTTCCCATCCTGAACTCAGGTCTTGTCAGGCCTAACAGTTTGTTGGGTTTTTTTTTTAACATAGAGGCACGAGTGGGAGGTCACACTCTCAGTCCCTCCTGTGCTCAGTTTGTGTCTGGGACAGGATTCAGGAACGATGAGGGGCTGGGAAAGGATCCTGAGCCTCAGAGGAGGAGCNCAACAGATCTGTGCTGTTCCCAATACACATCTCTTTATTTTTGATACTCTCTGCCAGTTCTCAAATGGGCCTCCCAAAAAGGGTGTTAATTAGTCATCTGTGTGAATCTGACAGGACAAGAGGAAACGGCCTCAAGCTGTGCCAGAGGAGGTTCAGGTTGGACATCAGGAAGAATTTCTTCACTGAGAGGCTTGTTAGGCACTGGAAGGAGCTGCCCAGGGAGGTTTGGAGTTCGCATCCTTGGAGGTGTCCAAGGAATGACTGGATGTGGCACTCAGAGCTCTGGGATGGGGACAAGGTGGGGACTGGGCACAGCTTGGACTCGATGGTCTTGGAGGTGTTTTCCAACCTTGATGATTCTCTGATTCTGTGCTCTGATTCTAAAGAAGCCCTGGGCACTCTGTGACCATGAGAATGTGTATTGAGGCTCACTTGACTGGACAGGCACTTTAGACTCCATCCCATGAAAAGTTTATTTTCCCAGCAGGAGTTTTCCTTTGAACTTACTTGCTCCCACTGTGCCTGGTGACTGGTGAATACGCTTAGGGCCTGGCTGGTGCAGCTGGGAGCATTGGATGGAGCAGTCCTGCAGGTCAGAAAGTGCTGGTGCCTTTCCCATCCTGAACTCAGGTCTTGTCAGGCCTAACAGTTTGTTGGGTTTTTTTTTTAACATAGAGGCACGAGTGGGAGGTCACACTCTCAGTCCCTCCTGTGCTCAGTTTGTGTCTGGGATAGGATTCAGGAACGATGAGGGGCTGGGAAAGGATCCTGAGCCTCAGAGGAGGAGCTGGGGAAGGCACAGAAGATGTGGCTCTGTTACAGGGGAGTGAGGACAGGTATCTTAAAAAAGGATGATGAGGAGAGGAGGAGTGAAGGAGCCCAGAGGGACCAGGCATGGGTGCTTGTGCACTGCTGAACCACAGGGGTGAGGGGCTGAGGGAAGCTCTGAGAGGGCAGTAACAGCCCAGACAGGTTGGTTCACAGGAACAAGGCTGCTTGGGAAAGGCAGGAGGTTCCAGCTCAGTCCCCTCAGACTGTGGGTGGGAACTGACCAGCTTGGACAGCATGTTCTGGGGGCAAATGGGACACAGCTGGCTACAGCGGCCTCTAGGCACTGCGGCTGTGGCTCTTGAAAGCAGTCCTGCTGGGACAGGCATTAGGCACATCTGAGCCAGACCTGCCCAGATACTCAGCCCTCTGATTCTATTTCAAGCCTAGTCTCCCTCAGATTGTCTAAAACAGCTTATTTCTTCCTAAAATTTGCTTTTATTGTTCAGTTTCTGCAGGTAGAGCACTGGATCCCAGCTGGCCCAACTCCCCCTGACCCAACCTTGGAGACACCTGGGAAAACCACTCTGGATGAGGCAGCCTCAAGGTGCACGGGGAGCAGGTACCTCCGTGCTAATTCACACAAGCCATCCTCCCACCCTGCCCCTTAAATGACCCCCAGGGTGCTGCAAGTCGCTTCTTGGAGTGTTTTGCATTTCTCACATGCCCTGTGGTATTTTGGCAGGGGCTGTGGGCTGAGGAGATGGAGCGTGTGGACCTCCCAGCACTGGCCCAGGTCGCCATCCATCAGTGGCGAATGGCCCAGGACTGGTGGCCAGAGCTGCAGCGGTGGCTGTGCAGGGAGCTGAACCTTCAGAAACAGAGGTTGGCTCTCTGCAGCCACGGGCTCTGGTGGCACTGGCTGTTACACACTTGCAAGGCATAGGAGAGACAGGCTGAGGGGAAAGGGGTGTTCCTGGGGCAGTGACCTTCCGTGTCACGCTTCCCTTGAAAGAGAAGTCACTTGGAGAACAATCTAATCTCAAAATCCCTGCAGTGGGGGGGGTCTTGACTCTGGCACTGGTGGTGATGTCAACACAATTTAATAATAACCACAACCATGTGCCAATGATGTTTCAACAACAAATGTTTCAAATCTCTTCTGGCAGAAAGAACATTCATATCCTGCACAGCCAACACCCCCATTGCAAATTAATATTTAAATTAATATTTACAGAAACTCCTACTGGGTACTGGGAGGGCCACACATGGAGAACTGTGCCCAGTTTTGGGGTGCCCAGTGCAAAAAGGATGAAGAGGAACGAGGCAGGTCCAGTGGAGGGCTAGTGGCTGAGTCAGGGTCCCAGGGCATTTGCCCCATGAGTAGAGGTGGAAGGAGCAGGGTTGGTTTCACTTAACAGAGAAGAGGCTGAGAGGAGAACTGCCAGGGACCCCCAACCAAAGGTGATGGAGCCAAGCCCTTCAGGGTGGTTCCAGGTGATCAAACAAAGAGTGATGGCCACAAATTGCCTTCCAGGAGTTTTAGGTTGGACTTGAGAAAAAGCTTCTTCCCCAGGAAGAACAGCCCCAGGCTAGCAGGGAGAGGGAGATCTCAATGCTTGGATAGACAAAGCTGCAACTGCCCCCCAAGTATTTGGGATAGTCCTGCTCCAAGCAGGAGACTCCCAGAAACTGCTCCCAGCTAACATTTCTATGATAAAAGGGCTGTGTAAGACTAGGACTGGAGTTAAGGATGAAGGGATAAGGTCAGTTTTTCAGTGGTTCAGCCCAACTCAGAATGCTCTTACAAGCTTCAGCTGTGCTCCCTGCACCAAACACACCTTCCCTAAATCCACTGGCACTACCAGGGTCTGGTCACAACTGTGCCCATACTCAGCAAAACTAAAAGTATTCCAAAGTTGTGTGGTTTTTAGTGAACACAGGAGCACAGACCTGTTGTGGGTATAGCTCCTTTAAAGGAAAAGCACACTCACAGCCTCAGCTTCTTCCCAGGGCTGAATTGCTGAAAGTCTTTAAAGCAGTTCTACCCTGGCACAATTGTCCTGCATTTGGGTAAAATGGCCCAGCTTGCACTTTGACAGACCAGAGTGTCCTCTGTGCTCGCTGGCAGGTCCCTTCCCTGCTGAGGGCCACAGTGCAGAGGACAGAGACTCTTTGGGTGGATATTTTCCAATGTTCCTTGAAATATGCATTGGCTCTGGTGGCCTTTTCATCACAATGCACACATGGGGAGCTGTAATTTCAACATCCTCCACCAAGACAGTGTATCTTCCTTGAAAACTGCCCTCCCCTCCCTTCCACTCTAAGTGACAGTAATCTTTGCATAAATTGGAAAAGAAAAGGAAGAAGGAACAGAACATCCTTGACAAAGGAACTAATGACTCAAATGCTGGGAAGCCTGGGGCCCCCAAGGGACTGTGCAGCTCGCAACATTGATTTTTAATGACTTACAGAGATTGGAGATTTGGAAGATCTCTCAGTGCCTCTGCAGGGATGCGGCTCAGCTGATTGTTCTGCAACATCCTATAATTAGAAAAAAGAAAACTGTTAAAAAAACAACAACAACAGCCTGACACAAAATGGAGGATGTTGCTGCTTCTTTCCACAGTTGTTCTGGGCTCTTGCTGGAAAGCTGGAGCAGTTGGAAAGCACCATGTTGGCCAGCCAGGGATCTTAAGCAAGCTTAAGGTGGCCGGCAGGTGAGCTGCAGCCCAGTCTGGCCCAGGACTTGCAGCAGAAGGGCCAAGGGGTGACTTTGGTGCTGCAGCGGGGTTCTGCTGGGAGGATGTCACCACAAAGGGGCCTCTGCCCTGCAGATGTGCATCTGTTACCCTGGACTGACACCGGTGCTCTGAGCCAAGCTGTTCCACATTTATCCTGGAGTCAGGCATCCTTCGCCCGTGTGTGCCAGTGGTTCCCTCCAGAGGGGTGGGAAGCAGCCCGTGGCAGGTTTCCTATCCCGCTGTGGCCAGCTGCAGACACAGCGGGTGAGGAGCAGCTCCACAGCTGTTTGCTCAGGGACTTGGCAGCCTTGGCACCGCCTGCAGCACTGACTGGAACTGCTGCAGAAACAACCAAGCCAGCTGAGACACTCCAGAGAGAGCAGGTGCCTGGGGCTGTTGGGCTGAGCAGGCAGGACCTGGGAGGACCCCTCAGAGATGGAAGTGAGTGTAGGGCACGGAGAAGGGCCATGGACATGGAGGCACTGTTATAAATGAATGGACTTGGGTTGGTTTTCATAGTTGGGCAAGCATTTGAAGTTCCTTGTTAATTGCCTGTTAATTGTTTAAACCGTTAATTAAGTAATCGCTGTCACTATAGGTAATAGAATGTTAATGCTTCTTGGGAAAACAGCATTAGGTGAATCTTTTGTACTAGTGTTGAGATATGGGGGAAAAGGGGTGGTGGTTGCTTCACTTTAAAGGGGTTTGGAATGAAGAAGAGTTAGAAAGTTTCAGAATCCAGGAAGGCTAATGTCAGTCAGAGCTCCTTATCATAAAGGGATGAAAGTGATTTACTGATTGGATCAAGACCAGCAAATCACTCGACAACCAAGGATCACCCCACTGATACCCACCAATCCAGTGGAAATGACATCTTCACTAACCAATTGAACTATCCACGGTGGGAGGGAGTCAGGAGAGAGAGGGTGGTGTCTTTCTGAGGGATAAAAAGCTGTGTCCCGACAGGGACGGGGGTCATTCCTGCCCACACGCAACCCTGAGCGGAGCCCCCAGCGTGAGTCCTTTTCCTCTATCTGTAAGTGTTGGGGTTTTAAGAGTTCTCTTTTTATTTTCTTTTTCTTTTGAAAGAATTTTTCCCCACACATGTACATTGCTGAGAGGGAGCCATTGCCAAGGTACTTGAGAGAGACAAAGGACTTCACTGGGGAAGAGCCCTGGCCAACTGGCCCCCTTTTACCTAGGAAGAGGGGGTTGGGCGGGGNACTGGTTCTGTTTGGTATCACTGCCATAGTTATTGTTGTTTGTTTTATATATATATATATAGGTAAAGAACTGTTATTCCTATTCCTTATACCTTTGCCTGAAAACCCCTTAATTTCAAAATTATAATAATCTGAAGGGAAGGGGATTGCATTTTCCATTCCAAGGAAGGTTCCTGCCTTCCTTACAGACACCTGTCTTTTAAAACCAAGACAATAAGGTGAATCACCGTAGAGATTCTTAATCTTCTTGACTTGGAAACAATAAAATTTGGAAAAGGATATTTGGACACTGTGGTCCTTTTCTTTCAGACACCTACATGAGTGACGGGAAAGGAGGAGACAAAGGTGGCGGTGCACCCAGGGGTGGGTGTCTGACCGGCTCTAGCAATGGAGGCAGAGTGAGAACCACACTCCAAGGGGTGTTTCAGACCTGGTCACACACAGTCCTCTCTCAATGACCTACTGGAGCACCACACGTCTGAGTTTTCTGGAGTCATCATCACAGCATCTCTGCAAAGGCTCCGTTTTTGACTCTGGACATCTCTGTCCTGAACCTACTTGTTCCTTCCAGAACTGGGACATCACTGACACCTGCTCCTCTGGGTAACAGACACATCCCAGCATGGTAGCTGGGCCAGGGGAAGTGCCTAAAAAGGGAAAGTTTTACATACCTGAGGCTACTCTTTACAAAACTTTCTAAGAGTGATTGGAGATGGCATGAAAAAGGAAATGGTGCTTAAGGTCCTGTCATAATTTACAGGCAGTGTCAAAGGAGCAGGGCATGGCCTTAGTGCTGAGGGGCAGCCCAAAGAGCACGGATGTAAGCAAGAAACCTCCCCATTGCTGTGCCTGCAGCCTTACTGCCAAGCATTCAGAGGTCTGACATGAAAGGAAAGTTGGAAAGAGACAACCTCTAAGAAAAGAAAGCTATAGGCCACAAAACTCTTCGACTTCTGGAAGAAAGTGGGGACTTACCAGTAAATTATTTGTATGAACATAGAAGGAAGAGCAGACAAACAAGGAACTGTCAGAAGTAGCTAGTGAAAAACAAGTTGTGCCAATTTTTTTTTCTATACAGCATAAAAGACCATAAGAATGGAGAAGAATAGACACCAGCTACCATGATTTAAGCTTTCCTTTAGTAAAATGTTAAATTTTGACATTCAGTGCAGGAGAGAAGATTCGTTGGTTACAAAAGGGCAGCAGAGAGGCCATGTTTAATAAATGGTTCCCTTCCAAATGAAGAACATGATTAAGGGTCCACAGCATCTCACCTGGCATTTCTGCCAACAACTTGCACATATGAGGAGGATGCAGAGAGACGTTGGTGTGGAAGAGCAGTTGGGAAATGAAGAATTCTACAGGGAAACTGAGGGAAAGTCTCCGTGGATGAACAGGGATAAGAGGCTGCACAAACACAGATGGGCATTGCCTTACAGCTCTGCCTGGGCTAGTGGGAACCACTGGAGAGCCAGGGCAGGACAGAAGTGCCTTGGGAGAGTGCAGAGGCCCTGGTGGGGGGGTGACTACAGGGGATGTGAGGAGCAGGACACCAGCTGTGATGCTGCTGCTCCTCTTGGTGCTGGGCAGGCTTTGGCCAGGCCACACTGTCCCACCTGGGACCTGCCCTGCAGGACACAGGCCAGCAGCACAGCAGCCAGATGACAACAGGCAGAAGGATGAGGAAATGCCAAATCCTCACCTGTGGGGAACCTCGAATAGAAATTCCAGCGGTGCCAGAAGAGTGTGGTTGATGTGGCTCCCCCGCCCGTGTCCTCCTCCTGCAGCTCCTGTGCACAGCTGTGCACAGCTGCTCCCTGGGCAGCACAAGGGGGGCCCAGGGCTCCCGGTGCTCACAAGGGGCACTCCAAGCCTCTGGCACTCTCACAATCACAGATTCCTGCCCCCTCAGCTCCTCTGGTGTACCCCACTCACACCACCCTGCCTCTCTCATTTCCCTCTTCCCATTCCTGGGGGATCTTCTCCCCTCCTGCTCGCTGTGGTCACGGGTCAAGCGCAGGGAGCACCGAGCACCAGGAGCTGCCTCGCTGCTGCCCAGAGCCCTTCCCATGGGGGACACGCTGCAAGGCTGCTGGCACCCCTCTGAGATGAGTGTCACCCACGCAGGACACGTGGCTGGTGTGACTGTGCCCTGGCAGGTCCCTAATCCTGGACCGTGCTGGGCAAGGGGCCTGACAGCCCCAGGGATGGATCCCGGGGTGTTCTCTGCAGCCCTCTGGGGTGGGAAACCTCATCCAGGCGGGCAACTGTCCCACAAGGACCAGCACAACCTCTGGGGCTCCTGGTCCTGCACATGGATTTGTTTCTGCAGCCAAGGTGTGCTGGGGAGATAAAACACTGGCTCCTGCAGCCCAGTGAAGTGGAACAATGATTCATGTCAGTTAAAAATCAAGAAGATGCAGAGCTGAACACAGAGTGATACAGAGTGGGGCTTCAGAAAGTGCTTTTGGGGTTTTGGTGGGACACACATTGAATCTCAGTGGCTCTGTGAAATCTGAGCCTGGTGTTTAGTGTTGATCATTGGAAGTACCTGAAGTCAGTACTAAAGCAAAGCCCATTGCCCCATTTCTGCTGGATCCTGCTGCCTACCATTTATGACAAGTCCCTTCTCCAACCAGTAAAACAGACTGAGAGACTTTCCAGACCACCATCAGCATGGACTGGTTCCAAAATGAAGCCATTTTGGTGCAGACAAACAGTATTTAAGGAAGATGCTTCAGAGACCTCGAAAACCACTGGAGTGGTGGACAATGCTGTTTTTCACAGCAGCAGGGCAGCTAGAGAAGTTTTCAGATGCTGGGACTGGGACAAGAACCAGTGCTTCTTCATATTGCACATCCAATAAGACATCATTAGAGCATGACATAGAGAAGCCAAAAACCAGTTCCAAACAGAGTTTGATAATATTCTATGGACAGGGCCACCCTGGTATTAAACAAGAAGTTCTTCATTCAGCCTTCCAGCTCAGGAAAACTCCAGCTTCGCTTACAGGGACCTCAGGTCTGAGCAGGAAAAGACATGCTGCATTTATCACTGGGTGTCCCAGGATGGCTTTTCTTACAGTCTGGTGTCAAGGACAACCCCCATCAGGCCCTGCTCACTGCAGTCAATCCTTACACATCATGTTAAACTACCCTTAGCTTTTTCTTTTTTTTTGTAAACAACATACACCATGATTTTGGGAAGAGTTCAAATAATTGTACCAAAACCTGGGGGATGATGTCAGGTAGACCCCTACGAACCTGCAGGATCACATCTCCTTGCTGTGGCACCTGGTTCTGGGGCTGCTCCACACCTGGGACAGGGCTACTGGGTCCCTCTCTGTCTAAGCTGTGGCATTTTGCCCTTTGGGATGCTGCTCTTGTATAAGAGAGGGGAGGCCAATGCTGTAGTCACTGAGGAGAGCACCTGCAGCAGGAGGCTCCAGGGCCATCTCCAAGGATGGCCAATACATTCTGCTTCAAGAGGTCACTGCACGATTTATGTCAGCAGCACTGAAAAGAGGGAACAACTCTGCAAACCGGTCATCTGCCATCTCCTAAAAGCCTCGGGCAGACACTGTCCCCTCCCTACATTCATGTTGCCCCAGGACAGGAAGCTGCTTTCCAGGCTGTGAGCAGGGATGATGGTGCAGGGATGATGGTGCAGGGATGATGGTGCAGGGATCTGCGTGGATTCCACGTCTGCGGGAGGGTGACTGACTGAGGCACAGGCGGTCTGTGAAGCTGGACCTCAGTCCACAAGATCACAGCAACCCTGAGATCCCAGATCACACTGGCCTCAGCCTTTGTCTGTCAGCATCTGTCTATTTCTGCCTCTCCATCAGCTCCCTCCTTCAAACAAAATCCCTGGATTTCATTGACTTTCCTACAGCAAGGTGCTGCCTCACAGCAGCTTGGAGACAACCTTAGTCAGAGCTTAAATTCTTGTGCCCATGGAGCAATCCCACTCTAGCTGATGTGATTTCTCAGTTGCTGAGTCTAATTTTCTTAGGACTTACTCAGAGTGGGGAGGCCCTGGCACAGGGTTCCCAGAGAAGCTGTGGCTGCCCCATCCCTGGAAGTGTCCAAGGCCAGGTTCAGGGCTTGGAGCAACCTGGGACAGTGGAAGGTGTCCCTGCCATGCAGGGGTGGAATGGGACACTCCTTAAGCTCGCTTCAAATCCAAACCATTTTGTGATTGTATGACCTTGCTGGTTGATGAGCCAACTGCTGGACAAGCTAAGGACACTGATGAACATGCTGAGCAAAGACTGTTCAGACCAGCAAGGACTCAAACCCAAGTGTGGATGGAGCACTGTCACCTTGCTTGGCACTGTTCAGGTGATGCCAGGGCTTGCAGGCACTGGCAGACATGGACACACTACCTGCTACCCACAGCAGTCTGACTGGAACCAGAATAAATCACAGCTCCTCAGAGGTCGGGTTTCATTTTCAGAAGTAGGAGGATTTGTTTGTTGGCAGGGACCACGCCTGAACGACCAGAAAAATGTTGGGATCAGGTCCCATCACACCAGGATCCTTGCACAAGAGAGTCTCAGCAGACATCCAGCCCTCAGAGGTACAGGCCTGTGCATGATAAAATGTCCCCATCCTGGGAGGCTGAAGTGACTCAGCCTGCACACTCAAAGGGCTGTTATTGCTGGAGGCAACTGTGCCTGGAGCCCATGCACGGGGATTAAAGACATTCCAACCTCTGCACGTTCCTCTTCCCTCCCAATGGGAGCGTCTCTTGGATGTGCCACACCATTCCCTTTGTCTCAAAGCCATTTCTGTTCTGCACAGGCTCAGGGCTGTCCAGGAGGTAGGGTCTGTCTAGGGATTTCTGAAATGTCCCAAGCCACCTCCAAACCTCCCATTCTGGGGCAACGTGACTTTTTTGGTGATGTTTTTTGATGTGTGTTCATACACCAGGTGGGTCAGCACCTGTCCTGGACCCCAGGAGGTGCTGGGGTCACTGCTCAGGAGGAGAAGAGGAGGGACTGGTGAGGTGGCCATTGGGTAGGGCCCATCCAGGGGATGTGGCCTGTGCTGAACAAGGCCACTCTTGTCAGGCTCTGTCCAGCCTCCCTGTTGGTGGAGATGAACCATGAACAGCTCTGGGGCAGTGTGTGATGGAAGAGGGTTCAGGCAGTGCTGAGTCAACACACTTGTGCCAGGCAGTGCTGGGCAGTGCAGGGCAGTGCTGGGCTGTGCTGGATTGTGCTGGGCAGTGCAGGGCTGTGCTGGGCTGTGCTGGGCTGTGCTGGGCAGTGCAGGGCAGTGCTGGGCTGTGCTGGGCAGTGCTGGATTGTGCTGAGCAGTGCAGGGCTGTGCTGGGCAGTGCAGGGCAGTGCTGGGCAGTGCTCACATCCTGGGCTGTGCAGGGCAGGTTGGGCAGCACGGGGTCTGCACACTCACACAGGCTGGTTGGGGCTTGCTGAGGAATGGAGTGGCAGGGTGGGCCGCTGCGGGTGCGGGGTCTGCAGCCAAGAGGATGCATCCAGGCATTTTGCCCTCCACGTTTTGGGGTGAGGCAGTGGTTGCACTTGGAGTCTTTCCCTGTGGAGTTTGGTGTGGGATTCCTTCCTGGCTAGTAAGCACTGCCATTGCTG
Source organism: Aleadryas rufinucha (assembly GCA_013397815.1). Lineage (NCBI taxonomy): Eukaryota > Metazoa > Chordata > Aves > Passeriformes > Aleadryas > Aleadryas rufinucha. Next base: position 100,306 of record VZTH01011200.1, read on the forward strand.
CAGCATGTTCAGCCAGGAGTCAGAGCGGGGGCAATCCTGGTTGTGCAGGGCACTGTTTGGTGAGGGATACCTGTGCAAGGGTGGGATGTCCTGGGAAGCTGTGGCTGCACAAGTCAGCCCCATGGCCAGCTGGGATGGATGCTTCCTGGCAATGGAGCTTCAGCCAGGACACTTGGAGGTGAGAGGCCTCCAGGCAGTTCATGAGGAGGTCTGGAAGGATGGAAAAGTTTCCAGTTTTCCAGATACTCTGATTAAGCAGCATATTCTGCCACCATGGAAAGCTCCAAGGCTGGGAGAGCACGGGTCAAGGAGTTAATTTTGCAAGGGAAGGAGCTTGCATAGGGGACAAAACAACCTGTGGAGTGGCTTCCAATGATCCTGGCAATGAAGCTCGCACTGAGGAGCATCACCCTCCATGGAGAGGATGTGGGTGTGCCATGCTGCAGAGCAGAGCCCCCGGGAGAGGTGCACTCCCAGAGTCTCTCTGAAAAGGGATGGACCTGCCAGTGGAGAAAACCTCTGAGCACCAGCTGAGCATCCACCCCTGTCAGCCTGCTCTTGTCTGAGGGGGCTGAGGAGGCCACATCTTGCCTTGCCCTTGGCTGGCTCCAGGCTCCATGCATGAAGATCTCAGCACAGTCCGCTGTGGCACGATGTTTTGTTGGAGTGAGGCAGCTTGGCTCTTCTCCTGCTCTCTTCCAAGCCTCCACACACCTGCTTCCCTGGGTGTACCCCTGCACGGTTTCTGCACAGGCCTATCTCCATGGCCACTTTCCAGGTGGTTTTTGTGCAGTGAAGCAGCCACAGGAGGCAGAGCCAAGAATCTGGTCCAGGTTCCAGTACCTCTGGGATTCACTCCGAGGGCAGAGATAGGGCCATCTGCACAGGCGGGTTTGTGGAGGAATTCCCTGGGTGTTTCCCATCCTTTTTTAAACACAAACTAATTCTCTGGAAAGACTGGGAAAGCACCAGGCCCCTTGACAGCCCAAGAAGCATGTGAGAGTTTACTTGTGGACCTGCACATGATTGCAATTAGCCGTAGGGCTCTAGCACACTAAAATTAAACTAGGAAAATGGTTTCCATCCCCAGAAACCAGGCTGTCTCCTCAGGGGACACCCCTGCCACCAGAGGTAAAAGCTCTGATCCTGCTGTGGGTCAGCTCCTGAATACCCACAGGTTTCAGCTGGTCACCTTTGGGGCAGCCATTCCCAACTACAGCCACGCCTGTCACCTGTCAAACCTCAGCCAACCTGTGACAGAGAATCCACATCCATAAACACAAGATGTCCTCAATATCCCTGTTGCCATCTACTCCAAAACCTGCTATTCCTTGTCTTCATATATGGAGAATATGTATTTCCTTACTTATTGCAGCAGCAGCCTTCCTGGAAGGTTTGTGTCCATCCTCATTCCCCTCTCCTCCAGGTTAAGGGACCTCAGTTGACTCATTGTTCCTTTAGTTCATCACAAGACCCCTGATCCTTCTCACTAGGCTGCAGGAGCCAGTGTTTTATCTCCCCAGCACACCTTGGCTGCAGAAACAAATCCATGTGCAGGACCAGGAGCCCCAGAGGTTGTGCTGGTCCTTGTGGGACAGTTGCCCGCCTGGATGAGGTTTCCCACCCCAGAGGGCTGCAGAGAACACCCCGGGATCCATCCCTGGGGCTGTCAGGCCCCTTGCCCAGCACGGTCCAGGATTAGGGACCTGCCAGGGCACAGTCACACCAGCCACGTGTCCTGCGTGGGTGACACTCATCTCAGAGGGGTGCCAGCAGCCTTGCAGCGTGTCCCCCATGGGAAGGGCTCTGGGCAGCAGCGAGGCAGCTCCTGGTGCTCGGTGCTCCCTGCGCTTGACCCGTGACCACAGCGAGCAGGAGGGGAGAAGATCCCCCAGGAATGGGAAGAGGGAAATGAGAGAGGCAGGGTGGTGTGAGTGGGGTACACCAGAGGAGCTGAGGGGGCAGGAATCTGTGATTGTGAGAGTGCCAGAGGCTTGGAGTGCCCCTTGTGAGCACCAGGAGCCCTGGGCCCCCCTTGTGCTGCCCAGGGAGCAGCTGTGCACAGCTGTGCACAGGAGCTGCAGGAGGAGGACACGGGCGGGGGAGCCACATCAACCACACTCTTCTGGCACCGCTGGAATTTCTATTCGAGGTTCCCCACAGGTGAGGATTTGGCATTTCCTCATCCTTCTGCCTGTTGTCATCTGGCTGCTGTGCTGCTGGCCTGTGTCCTGCAGGGCAGGTCCCAGGTGGGACAGTGTGGCCTGGCCAAAGCCTGCCCAGCACCAAGAGGAGCAGCAGCATCACAGCTGGTGTGTCAGTGCAGCTGGGTCCCAGCCCAGCAGCGTTTCGCTGGCCAACACCCCCAGGGAAATTCAGTGGAAAGCCTGAAGGGTGACTTGCCCTCTCTGAGTCCTCTTCTGTCTTGATTTTCAGCAGAGCCAGAATGGTTGAGTATAAACTCAGTGCTTTGCCTCTGCCTAAAGTGAGGAGACAGGACTTTCCTCCATGCTCCTGTCTTTTAATACCTGACATCTCAGCATCTCTCTGATGTTTCCTGTCTCATAAGGTCTTCAGATTCCCCTCTCCAGATAGCCTCCTCACTATCTGTGTGGTTTTGGTGGAGATTAAAGTGCAAAGAAAAGGCCATGACTGCAGGAATGGTTACACTGGCCCTGAGGGAGCAAGGATTTGGTCTGGATGGGGATCAGTGAAGCGAGCACCTCATGTCCCATGAAATGCTGTCCTCCCCAGTGCAGTTGCACTGCAGCCCATGGGACACGGACATAACTGGGGCCAGTCTGGTGCTCCCCAATTTCCTAGCTACTCCTGTATCCTGCACAAGGCACACCAGTTTACACCAGTGTACAGCTGGTTGCACCCTTATCTCTGCAGTACCCACAGTGTCCATGACAACAGCATCCTACAAATCACTGCACTTCCCCAGTAGCCTCAAATTCCTCCAGGTCTTTTGGGTTGAAATTTATCTTCTCAGTCTCAGAGTTCCAGGATATGGGGAGATCTTGGTGGAGCCAGCTCAGCAGTGGGTTCTGGCCCTCAGCAGGCTTGGATGGGGTATAGAGAAGTGCAGCAAAGGGAAGAGGGAACTGAGATGTGGCTTGGGAAGAGGGCAAGGGTTTTTGGTCACTCCCAGGGCACAAGGAGCAGGGTGAGCCAGCCCCATGGTCTCTCTCCAGGCTCTGCTCTCCACCCCTGGCCACAGCCAGACTCTGAGGGAATACAATTGCTGCCTCTGATTCCTGGAGAGATGGAGCAGATCCTGCTGAGCTGTTGCAGAGCCACCAGCCCCAACCAGGTCACTGTTGCAGTGACCTGAGGGACCTTAATCACAGCCTGAAGGAAACACATGGTGGCCTTCACCTGCCTTCTTCAGTACTTTGTGGTTTCCCTCAGTCTTTTCTTCGTAGAGAAATGAATGAGAGTCCCCTCCCTTGTGAAGAGGCCTTCCAATGTGATTAAGCTCAGTGCTCCTAAGGTCTGTCCTGGCAACATTTCCAGACTGTTCTAGCAATTCCCAGGACCAGTCTATCTCCACCATGTCCCTTGCTGTTGCCCTCACCCTCCCAGTGACAGAGGAATAGGTGGGGGTGAATGACTGCTTTTCCTGGAGGGTGCAGGGATCTGCCACTGCACTCCCCCAAACACCTCACTGCAGGGGAGAAACACAGAAACACTACAGGAGGTAATCAGAGCATTTCCTATAGTGAGAGCACATGGCAGCACAACACACCCCTGCAGACAGGCCAGGAAAACCATCGGAGTCTTTGGAAAGTGAAATGCTCCCAGTGACGGGGGTCTGGTGGTGCCCCTGCTTTTAGGAAGCAGGAACTTTGTTAAATAAGAGGTCCATGGCAGGGCCTGGATGGACCAGTCACTGTGAGCATCCACCTTCCTCCCCTGACCTTGTGGCTGGGCTACTGCTCTGCATACCCCCACGGGAAAGGTTGGGGATCAGCTTAAGTGCCAGAGAGCAACAGGATCATTAAGATTGGAAAAGCCCTCTGAGATCATTGGATCCCATCATTAACCCAACACTGCCAGCTCCACCATTAAACCATGTTCCTAAGCAGGCACGTGGTCTAGTTTCAGGCAGGGCTGCAGCCAGAGGGATGTGACAGCCCACGTGCCACCCTATGTCACCGGGCACAGCCTGGCTGAGAGCAAAGCAGCTCCTCCTGCAGCATGAGGACACCAACTCCGGCTCTCACGAGACAGCCCGGAGCAATGGTTGCAATGGTTCCCGATGCAACCATTTCCCAGAGGGAAATGCCCTGATCCTTCAAGCCTCTCCTTGCTCTGGAGTCACTGGTGAGCGTGTCCCTGCTGGTGCCGGGTGTCAGTGAGCCCGTGTCCCGGGCAGAGCACACCCTCCCCTTCCCACTGCAGCCGCCAGGTGCTGCGGGCTCCGGAAGGGAGGCATCGCCCCGCTAACGCTGCATTAGTCCTTACCTGGGCCTGACACAAATAGAATTGATCAAAAGCACCTTTAAAAGTTCCTGCGTCCCCAGAGCAGAAGGTTCCTCTTGTTGAAATTGGGTGGGAGAGCTGCGGTTTTTCCTCAGTTCCTTTGATTTGTTGCCTAATGCAGGGGATGGATAAATCTCTAAGCCCTGAGATTTAGGGCAGGATTCATACTTCACATCTTCAGAAGACGTAGTAAACAGCCTCATACTCTCTAATCCTGGGAGCAGGTTTGTACCTGCTCGCTCTGCACAAACTGGACCAGCTACAACAATTTCACATTGTGGCTGAGTTCAAAACATCCCCTTGGGGATGAAATGTTTATTGCAGAAGATTTTTAAGAGGGTTCCTTAGGGAGAAAGGGACTCCCACCTCAACACCCTACACAAACCCTGTGGACTGTCACATGGATACAAAAAGCAGTGTGGCTCCATGAGCAGTGAGACACCGCGGCCCGTAGGAAGGTGTGACTGCAGGTGCCACAGCAGAGCCAGCTCAGCTGAGCATGGTTTCCAAAGTTTCCAGAGGAACTTTGTCACTTAGACCTTCCCCACTGGACAGCAGGGGTTGGTGGCCTGCCTGCAATGACCTTTGTCAAGCAGGGTTAGCAGGTCCATGGCCTGATGGCTGCAGTGCTCCTGGATCCAGCTGCCTCCATCACCCCTGGGGGCAGGGTGGGATCCCTGAGGTCAGGCTGTCCAAGGATCCCACCCTTCCCAGGTCACTCCAGAGCCTTGCAGAGGCCTCCTGGGCTGTGAAGAGGTTTGTGGGGAGGACAAGCTGAGCTGAGCAGAGCACAGACCCTTTCCCCAGCATCTGCCAGAATGCAGTAGCTGGACCTTTGAGTTGCTCCAACCCAGCCCCAACATGGCAGCAGAGCAGTTTGGGGTCTGGACACATGTGGGGGACACCACTTTAGGATGTTTGGTGAGTTTTATGCAAAACCTCTGCAGATTTTCCTGGGGCACATTGTCACACCGTGCCCTGGGGGGACCTGCTCATGGTCTGTGGGGTGGGACACAGCTCCCCAGTCACCATGGGGCACGTTTGCCAGCGCAGGTTTAACCTCTGACCCCACACCTCCTTGTAGCTTTGCATCCCCTCGGGATGGCTGCAGGTCCCTGCTCATGGCCAGTGCCTGGGGCTGGGGAGAGGCAGGGACAGGGGTTGCTCTGCGGGGACGAGCAAGTTACTTACAGAATCTTCAGGCTGTAGAGGCCAGAGAAAGCTTCCCCTGGGATCCTGGAGATCTGGTTTCCAGAGAGGCGTCTGCAGTGAAAAGAGAAGCCAGTCATGTGTCAACATCCTTGTGATGACAGTCCCTTGTCTGCAGAGGCTTAACAACTCGTGCATCCTGCCACTGTCCCCTGGAGAGGAGGCTGCAGCACCTGCAAGCTGAGCCACAATCCTGAGCTCGGGCAGCCTCTGCACATCATCCCCTGGCACAGCCCGAGGAACAGGCACAGAAAATCACAACTCCTGCCAGACCTGAATCTAGCATTTTCAGCATCCAGAGACTGCTCATGGCTCAAAGCCATTTCCCGGATGGACACAGAAGTCCCACACCACAGAAATTACAGCACAGGCAGTGACCAGCCTGCAGACCCTGCTCTGTGCCAGGCCCTGGCAGAGAGAGTGGAGCAGGAGAGAGCTATTTCTGCTCATGCATGGCTCTGGGAGGACTGTCCCTAAATCCTGGCTGATGAATGAGGGTGAAGGGATGGGAGAGGAAGACAAAATGAGGAGCAGCATCACAAGGGAAAATGGGACATGTCTGGGACATAGAGCAAAGAGCAGGGGACAACATTCAGAACTTACTGAAAGAATTTATTAAAGGAAACCCATGGGATTTGCCCTTGTACAGCATTATCTGATCTTAGAACTCAAATTTTAACAAGGCCCAGAACAGGCTGGGGAATTAAAAGGTATTTGCATTTTTCACTGACATTAGAAACTGCATCACTGTTACCATCAGGACTATGGTGAGGGCATGCAGTGGAGCCAGGAGTGAAGTCCAGCAGAGGTGAATTTTCTCTTTCTCCTCCTGTTTCGCCCATGAGGACAAACATGGACCAAGTCCCAGCACCCATCAGCCAGAGATCATAAAGACAGGTTCAACAGCCTGGTTAAGACCCTAAATTGCTAGTGAGTTTGGGCAAGAAACTTGTCTACTTGACTTGGAGTGGAGTATTGCATCTCCAAAACAGAGATAGTGAACATCATTTGTGACTGGGCTCATCTTCACTCTCACAGAAAGTCCAAAGAGGCTGGGCACAGACGCTGGCAAAGGCATTCATTAAACTTTGACAAAGCTTGTTTCTTTTTAGGCGTTTTTTCTGGGAAGGAGGCAGGTGTGGAGGCTGAGCAGTGCCACCCCGGCTGGAAGCAGAGTGCCTGGGAAGCAGGGCCCTGCAGAGGTCACGGGGGGACCGAGCTGTGTCGGGCTCACCCGCGGCAGGGCAGGCGTGTGTGGGTGCCCGAGCGCTCTCCAGCTCTGTCTCTCCCCTCGGGAATCTGGAGAAAATTGCTCCCATAATTAGGCCTTTCACAGCATAAACAGCACAGGGTCGTCTCTTTAATGTGTGTGAGCAGGTTGTAACCTGCCTCTCGCAGCACATTATCTGCCTGCCAGGCTGGGCTATTTGTCACTTGGGGGCTGTGATTTGGGGTAATTGTTCCTTTTGATTGCCGATTTCCACATGGGAGGGAGTGTTGTCCGGGAGGCTGGAGCGCTTGCCCGGAGGGGAGGTGTTCCTGCACGGCATCCTCAGCCTGCTCCCCGCATCGGTCCTGCCCGGCCGTGTCTGTCCTCACCTCCCCGGAGCTCCGGGCTGCCCCAGCCTCCACTGCCAGCAGCTTACGCGTACTCCCGGCTAAATGTGCCCCTCGGCTTCTTTCCTGGCAGCTCCGCGCCTCTCTGTTCACTTTCCTGGTTGTGTTTGAGTGTTTGCCAGGTCCCTAAATGGATCTGAGACCTCCAGGATTAGCAGGAGAGGAATGTGAAGCTTAAATGGAGCCCGGGCTGGGGCTGCTGGCCTCAGAACAGGGTGGAGGGGAGTCCCAGGTGCCGGTGGGACACATGCAGAGCCAGCTTGTGGCATCTCAGCACTGTGGGTAACACAGAACACAAGGGGGAAAATCACTGTGGTAGATGCCCTGGTTTCACTGGGTCCTGTCTCAGGTGAATTTAGAGGTCCCAAGCATCCCCCAGCCCCAGAGAAGGCACCATGCCCCACTACTGCTGCTGTTCCTGTCCTTGGCCATGCTGCACTGAGACAGTGCCTTGTCCCTGGCTCACCTCTGGCCTCTGGCCCTTCTCTCTATCCCTTTACCACCTCCCTCCCACCGAGGCAGCCCAGCTTCTCTCCCCAAGGTTAGAGGTCCATGCCAAGCCAGCAGCAGGCACAAAGGGAGGCACCAACCACAACCACTTCTCTGAAGTCACCTCCCAAGGCAATTGACAGCATCATTGGGGTCCAAGATGGGCTCTACTCACTTCTGTGCAGGGACTGGGAGGTGGGACACATTTGTGTTTGTGCACACAGGCTGAGTTTTCATTTTCCTAGAGGGGTGTGTGCCTGGGACATGCACACAGGGTCTGGAGGAGTGGGGTTTGGAGGTTTGCTAGACCTCCCAGGACAGGTGCTGGATGATGCTGGGAGTGGTAGCCAGGTGTTCCAGGCAAAGCAGCAAGGCTGTCCCGTCTGTCTGAGAGCAGATCAGGAATGGGTGAGTCTTTTGGGATGTCCTGGCAAGCAGGAAGGGTGGCCTCTGGAAAGATATCATAGAACCACAGAACAGTTTAAGCTGAAAGGGACCTTAAAGCTCATCCAGTCCCACCCCCTGCCATGGCAGGGACACCTTCCACTAGGCCAGGTTGCTCGAAGCCCCATCCAACATGGCCTTGGACACTTCCAGGGATGGGGCAGCCACAGCTGCTCTGGTCTCCTCACCCTCACAGGGAAGAATTCCTTCCTAGTATCCCATCTATCCCTGCCCTCTGGCAGTAGGAAGCCATTCCCTGTGTCCTGTCCTTCCAGACCCTTGTCCAAAGTCCCTCTCCATCTCGCTTGGAACCCCTTTAAGCACTGAGAGGGGCTCTAAAGTCTCCCTGGAGCCTTCTCCAGGCTGAACATGCCCAGCTTCTCCAGCCTGGCTGCAGAGCAGAGGGGCTCCAGTTCTTGGAGGATCTTCCTGCCCATCCTTTGCTTTCACGCCATTAACTCCTCTGCCAGTTCATGTAAGAGACCCAAGACATAAAGTCTTCCTGTGTGTGACCCTTCCTCTGTCCACGGTCACTTGGCAGTCTTCCATGTGCTTGGTTCCCTCTGTCCCTCTCACTCAAACTCTCCAGAAATTCCCCTGCTTGGCAGACAGGCACCCATTGAATATATCTGCAGAATTCAGATCCCACAGGAAATGCAGTGAAATTGTTCCTTCCTTTCTATTTAAAATGGAACAATAACATTTGAAGTGATGCTGCCAGTGTGACATCCCCTGAGACGGCTCTTAATTTACTCCTTCTGTGGAGGAGACTTGAGCAAATAACCCCACCAAGAAGGACAGAGAGGCACTGCCTTTGCCCTAAGCACAGGGAAGAGGAGCTGTTCTTGCAGAGCTGAATTTCCACAGCACATGACCTCAGCTCTAGGCCTGCTCAGGACTCTTTTTAGGATAGACTTGTTTCAGTGGGGTATCCTGCTGTGCTGAAGTTTACACTGTGACATAGGGTTAGGAGAAAGAGAAAGCTCTGGATTTAAAGTGAGTGACAGGAGAAGGAGAAAAGGGGCAGGTAGAAAGGGAAGGTGGCAGCTGGGTATGGCTGGCTTGCTTCAGAAAGCTTGTGGTGGATTTTAGATTCTGCCACCCCCCCTCCCCTTCCACCACTCCCGTGATTTCTGGGAACATTCCTCCAGGCTTTGATCTGCATTCCCAATACACTCCAAGTTGGAACAAACTCATGGTTTACCACCTTATGGTTGCTGCTGTTTGGTTACCACAGGCTCAGCCCTCCTGTATCTTGGGCTTCTTGGTCATGCTACAACTTCCATGGCACGCCCGAAGGCTGTGCTGGGCAAGATGGCTCATGTCAGGTGCTCAGGCAGCTCGGTGATGCTCTTATCACTCACATTAGGAGGCAGGAACGTTGCCCATTGGCAGGACAGGACAAACATGTGTGTCCATATCCCAGTGAAATTTTCCCCTTGCCAGACTTCTAGTGAGCGTGTCGGCCGCCCCTTTGATCTCCTGCTCCGGTTGGTTTCTCAAGCATTCACACTCTCGAGGCAGAGTGCCCAGACACTCCATGCTCTTGCCTAAGCAGTGTCATCACGCCAAGCCTGGGCCTTCCCCTGGGCACACAGGGGACCACAGGCCCCATGCCATGCCCGAGTTTGTTCTTGTGCTGGTGCAAAACAGGAATGAAGCCAATTAAGTCAACAAGTGAAAACATGGTAGTCTTTGAGAAGAGGGCCAGGCCTGGACTCTTCCTTCTCACACAGGAATCTGCAGCTGGTCCTAGTCTGGTATCTCCTGAAGATGCCTCTAATGTGGTCTTTGCTGTCTCACTCCATCCCTGAGGAGAAGACTGTGCCTGTTTCTAGCTCTGCTCGCTGTACCCCCCTCGAATGCCTGTTCCAACTCGATAGATTGATCGCATTTGTGCTTTTGTTTATGGTCCTCAAGCCAGTTTTCAACCCACATGAATGTTCATATGCAAGCCAGTTTGGATTCATTTGCCAAGTAATATTAGTAAGACAGCTCCTAAATGAACAGGACACTGAGCACCTTCACTCCATCTCTGTATATTATAAACTGCAAAGGCTTTCAGTTTGTTACCTCCAAACCTTCAAAACAGTTTCTACTTCTGGTGCCCCACTTGGGGTACCCCAGAACAGATTTAGTCACATGGAAAGCAGTTTTCAGGAAAATTTGGGCCAGCTATCCCAACTAGCAAGGATTTTTCAGTTGCTGAGCACTCTTCCTGGTCTAAATGGAATAGAAATAGAATAGAAATCTCTAAATTTTCAAAACATTTTGTATTTGATTTGGGCAGCTGCAGTAGCTTGGCCTCATTGGTCAATGTTCATGATAGACAACCCCTTAGAAGCCCTTGTCTCCTGTCCTCACCTGCACCTTAGCCAGTGCTAGGACAGTCCTCACACCATGCACAGGGATGACCGTTGGACAGCTTCATCAGAGAAATTGTCCTTTAACTCTCTCTGTGCTTTTGCTCACCCACTGAACTGATGAGCAGCACCATCCTCTGCCAAGGACTGGTGCCAGTCAGGGGTACAGAAAGTCCTGGATGAACCAGAGTTAGTCTCCTTGCTGCCAATGAGTTGTACCCTGGTGCCTTCTCCACATAGGAGCTGTGCAGAATCCTGGGGGAACGACAGAGGCCAAGAATTCAGAGCTGCAGCTCTTTAGCTGTGGCCACCTGGAAACAGAGGGCTTTGCCAGGCAAGGTGACTACCAAGGCAGCAGTGATTCTGCCTCCAAATCCCAGCATGGCAAAGCAAGGTCATGGCCCTGCAAGCGTTTATGTCTCCGTAAGAGACCTCTCCAGCCTGCTGTGTCACAGAAACCCACCAAAGCTGCTGTCTCAGGAGTCCCCTATTCCAGACACCTTACTGCACTGCTCCAGAAATGGTGCCAGCACATGTGAGCATTGCCCAGAAATGCCAGCACCCTTTCCACGGAAAAGCTGTCGTTCCCGAAGGAGTCGTGCCCCACAGCCCCATCCCTGCAGTGCTGCCTCCTGCAGAGTGACACTGCCTTGGAGTGAGACCCTGGGCTTGAAACCCACCCCCCCCGCAAAGGGGGATGTTCCAGATGCCTGGGAGCTGATGTGGGACGTGGGGGTGCTCTAACAGCAGGCAAGGGCACCCAGGAGCAGCGCTGGTGCCCCATGAGCTGTGATGGCTCCACTGGTCTCTGGACCCCCACGGGAAGAGGAGTGAGAAGGGGGTTCCCTCACAGGTGCAAGGGAGGAGAAGAGGGCTGCTCCATTCACATTCCCAGCATAGACGCCTGCATTTTATTTCATTTCGCTTCTGTGCTGTTCCTTGGTCCCCCAGCCTGGCAGAGAAGGCCACAGCGGGTCCTGAGCGCGTGGTCCTGAGCCCGCTGCGCCGCCTCGGCGGCACTCCCCGTGACGGTGAGTCCCTCTGCCCACGGGGCCCGAGAAGAGGCAGGTGAAAGAGCCAGTGGCTGGGAAGGGGTCTGATCTTGCCGCTGTGCCCCGAAGCAAGAGGTGAATGGCAATGAACACCTGCCTTTGGCTGCAGTTTCTCCTCTTGGCACTGAGTGCTCGTGCTTGGATTCAAAGCGCAGTAACAAAGCCCTTGCCGGCGAACACATTTCAACATGTTATTATTCCCAGGCCGGCTTTCAAGATCTCTTTCTATTCCTTCTGTACTGATTGCTCTTGTTTCTCTTGGCTCTCAACTCTGGCTTTTCAGGCTTCATTAACTGGAATTTATTAGCAACTTTAAACAATCTTCCTGCTGCCAAAAAGAGAGAAAGAAAAGAAGAAGGAAAAAAAGGAAAGAAACAAAGAGGAGACATACTTAACTCTGGGCTGCTCCCTGCCTGTGTGAGGCCCAGCTCTGAACACCTCTCTCTCTGCAGGTTTTCTTTGGAGGGAAAGCCTGGTGAGTGCCTGGGCTGGGACCATGCCTGCTCATGCAGCCTCTCCTGTCTCCGGAGGTGGAGGGGGCCAGAGGGGGCACAGACTGGTGCACGGCCACTGAGGGCCCCTCTCCCACTGCTTCTTCAAAGGCAGCTGAGTCAGGAGAATCTTCTCTCTGGGCATCCCCTGAGCATGAGAACTAATTGCACTCACGACACCTTCCTGAGCAACTCACAGTAAAAACAAACGACTAACAGGGCACACCTGAGGGCCCTCTCTCATTGCTGGACAGATGAGGCTCTGGCAGGGAAAATGACTTTACCCAGACCACACAGGGAGTGAGCAGGAGCAGTCCTGTACCCTCATCTGTGCCCTAACTACAGCATCCCCTCTGATCCCCTAGGGGACACATTTGGTGTCCAGCACAGGGATGAGCCAATGTGGAAATGCCCTGTGGGACACAGCCTGGCTGGGTGTCAGGGTGTTTTGGGTGATTGCTCTGCTGTCCTCAGGACTCTCTCGTGCCACCCTGCTCTTGTTTTGCACTCACAGGCCTCCACCCGGTGTGGGTGTGTGCAGAGGACTAATGGACTTGGGGCTCAAGTGGACCCAATAACCCGGATTTGCAGGGCTCCACAGCAGTGAAACCAGGCACATTTGTCCTTGTTGCCTGTGGAACACGTGTGCTTCATCCATCCATTTTTAGAGCTGTCTTCCCCCTTCCCATTATTCCTTTTCCTCGGCTGAATCCTGGCTCCATGCACAAGCTCAGCCCTGAGTCCATCTGATCTCTGACTTCTGTGAAAGTTCACTTTCATGAGGAGCCTGAGATGATGCTAAAATAGAGGAACAGAAAGAGGAGGACTCGTGAAAGGTGTGAAACACCAGCTCTCCTCCATGGGACCCCGGGTACTGGGGCTAAATCTAATGAGAGAGAAGTCAGAATCAGAGAATCAAGGGCGAGAGCAGGAGGGGAGAACTGTGAGGAGGAGCCAGAGGAACCTGGGCTTTCTCTGGCTGTTGAAGAGGATAAGGGTTATGGATCAAGGACCAGGGGTGTCAAAAGTTCCTGGGATGTTTCTGAACATTAGATCAAGGTTAAAGTATCCTTAAAATGTAAGAGTTTTCATAGGATCTTGAAAAGGAGATTTGAAAATCTGGGTTGAAATTGGCAAATTTTTTGCTGAGGAACCTCTGAATTTTTTCATAAGGTTCAAGCTCCTAAGGCATCTTTGGCAATAAAGCAAATATAATTTGAAATACCATTTTGTTTTAGGGCTTTACCCAAAGCAAAAGAGTAAATGTTAGGAAGTAACCTGAAGATGCAACTATTTTTTCTCTCTCAGGTTAAAAGAAATTTTTGGGGCTAACCAAAGCCCCAAAACATCAGTTTTGGTTCACCTTGAACTGAATGTTGTCAATTTTGTCTTCAGTTGCTCCAGCCTGTTACTCACCTGGTTTATCAAGCATGTAATAGGGGACATAAGAGTGCAGACATTAAACTATTAGAGAGCATCCAACGGGGAGCAATGATGATGGTGAAGGGCCTTGAGGGGAAGCCGTGTGAGGAGCAGCTGAGGGCACTTGTTCTATTCAGCCCCTGCAGAGGAAGACAAGTGGCAGGCACTGATCTCTCTGTGACCAGTGACAGGATGCAAGGGATTGGCCTGATATTGTGTCAGGGGAGGGAACTGGTCATGGCCCCAAGCCTGACTGAGTTCAAAAAGCATTTGGACAACGCCCTTGGGACCAAGGTGTGACTCTTGGGGATGGTGCTGTGTGAGGCTGGGAGCTGGACTCGATGACCCTTGTGGGTCCCTTCCAACTCAGGATGTTCTGTGACTCTGTGTAGAAGGCAGATTGGGGCTGTAATGCCACCCAAAATCCCTGGGGATGAGAAACCTGCTGAAGGTTTCCATCTAACAGAAGACAGGCACTTGCAGCAAGGATGAGCTGCAGCAGAGTCCTGTTCATTGTCAGTACTTCCCTGCCTGGAGGGGGACAGGCAGGAGGGCAGGCAGGCAGGTCTTCCTCCTCCCCAGGAGACACTAACACTGGGATACCTGGATCTGGGATACCTGGATTGCCCCTCACTGCTCAGCAGGGGTTTCTGCTCTTCACTCTCTTGGCATGTCCCAGCACGGGCAGTTCTGCCATGGGGATGAAGACAAAGGGCTTGGTCTCGTGTGCTACGTGTCACCCTGGCAGACATTGGGAATGGGTCCCAGGTAGATGAAATCAGCAGAGATCTGAGCTGTGAAACCTGAACAAACTTCCCTTGAGAATGTCTAAACAAGCAGGATTTGTTTGCTTGATTCTTATGCGTGTCCTGGCACAGAGGGTGATCCCAGGCTGAATGTCATGGTCCTGATGTAATGTTGTGGGATGAAAATTTGGTAAAGATATAAAGGAAAAGAGCAGGGGAAATGCCAGGCAAGTTGCATTACTGGTCAATGACAGCCCAAGGAATGCTGTACAAACTGTCCCTGTCTAGCTGTTGTTGTAGAAAGAATCACTTTTAATTCCCCATAATATATAAAATCCTTCCTTGCTTGATTTCATATAAATTACTTGATTTCCATAAATAGGATTACCATCTTACTGCTATCAAATTCAAGAAGGCACTTTGCTATGCACAGATACATGATGCTGCAGTTTGCATTTCTTCCCCTCACTGTGATGTTAGTCCTTTCCAAAGGAGGACTTGTGGCACATTGAACCTCTAGTAAAATGTTATCTAACAACTTCCAATTATTTTTTTCAGATTTTCCTCTTTAAATTTTTCCCCTTCGCCTGTTTCATTCATAATTATTTTTGGCTGTGGAAAGCTGGCTCTTTTGGAACCTATGAATATTTATTCATTGCTGGTGGAGGCTGCTCTGTTTGTACATGATGTAATCAGGACACGGTTGCTTGCAGCAAGACAACTGGTAATTGTACACAGCAGAGTCTGCTCTGTGTGTGAGAAAAGCCTCACTACCCCCAGTGAGGGTGGTGGGGGTCCACACTTCGACATGGATGTCGATAAAATGAAAAGAGAAAGGCTGCAAGATGGATGCAAAGTAGTGAAGAACCCACCTTCTGTGGGCAGCTCTGGCTCCAAAGCCAAAACAGGATCAAAAATGCCTCCTTCTCAGCCTGTAAATGCCTGCTGGGGAGGGGGACTTGGGTGGCTGGGGTCCCTACAACTCTGATGAATTTAAAGTACAGATAGATGATGATCTACAAGACCATTTTTCTATAATATAAAACCATAGAATCATGCAATGATCTGGAGGGACCTTAAAGGTCATCTCATTCCACCCCCCTGCCATGGGCAGGGACACCTTCCACTATCCCAGGTTGCTCCAAGTCCCATTCAACCTGGCCTTGGACACTTCCAGGGATCCAGGGGCAGCCACAACTTCTCAGGGCACCCTGTGCCAGGGCCTCCCCACCCTCACAGGGTGTGAGGGTGATGTCTGTAATTCTGACATTTTGGAAAATACCATTTTTGAAATGCCAGTGTTGTGCCTTGTGGTGGCGGCAGGATCTGATTCAGAGCAGTGAAAGTGTTTCATTTAGGCAGATTAAGTTGCAGTAACTGTTCTATACACAGTAAGTTCACCACGCACATCAAATGCAGCATTAACATTAGTATTTCATGCAATGCAATAACAGTGTTTTGAAGAAACTCTGTTTTCCAACAGAAGCTGTTGTGTTGAAAGTACCAACACCATGAGAATAACACCTGGAGGTATTTCTCATGGTCAAGTGGAGTAAGACCATACAGGTGCAATTTACTCATGCAGAAATGGTCAACCTCAACATTCTGCCCCCTGGGCTCCCATTTTTAGGGCTCACAAAGGATTCCAGTGGTTTCTTGTGCTGCTGGTTAATTTTCACACTTTCAGAAGTGGGGCCACTCCTTCCCTGACACACAGCCACATGCTGATCCCCAGGACTGGGATTGCTGCTGTGTCTGAGTGTGTCTGCTCAGACCTCAGTGCACACTGGTGCATGGTGGGACCCTTCAGCCTCTGGGGAAAACTTTTTGGACTTCAGTTTTCCAGGGCTGGTTCCACCTGAGCTGCAAAGCGCTCAGGGGTTCCTGTGTCTCTGGGCTGCAGGAGGCTGTGAGGGGGACCCTGTCTGCAGAAGGGTGAATGAATCTCTCTGCTGGCTCTGCTCCAGGGTACAGTGTTGATTTTTGAACATGAGATTAGGTCCTCTTTTATTTTGGCTTTTGGCACATGGATCATCTCAGCCTGAAGGTGATGACCTCAGTGAAATCCCTAAACTAGAGCAGCAAATAAACCCTGTCCTGGCATTCAGCCTGCTCCCATCTGAGCCTGCAGCTGCAGTACCAGCACTGGGGGCTGTGACCAGTGCTACAGGACCCTCTGCAGAGTCCCCCAGCCCCCCGACCCTTCCCTGTCCCCATGGCCGTCCTGTACTCACAGCTCCTCCAGGAAGCGCAGGTGTCGGAGCGCGCTGGGCTGCAGCTGGCTGATGTTGTTCATGCTCAGGTCCCTGGCAGGAAGGAAGGACAGAGGTTTCTTGATCAGTCACGCAGTGGTTTGCATAGAACAAACCTCAGTGCCAGGCTCTGTCCCCTCTCTGCAAACAGCACTTCAGCGTTAACATTTGATCACAGTCCAGGCTCTGCCTGCAGAGGGATGGAGAGGAGTAGCCAGAGAGAGCTGGCTCCTTCAGGGTGGTCTGCCTGAGCTTCTCCAAGTTATGAAGCAAGTTAGGACATTTCTCAACAGCATGAGCAGTATTGCTGTCTCACAATTATTGGAGAGTGAGCAGGAAGCCCTGTGACACTGGAATAGGACAGTATGTCCTTGGGCCCAAGAGCATCTCTCTGTCACCGTGGTCATGCCAGCCCCCACAGGGAGCTTTTCCAGTGTGTGGACAGACAGCTGCTTTTGAGGAGACAGCAACCCATGGGAGAAGGGGTACATGCCATTGGACTGGCTTTCTCTTCACTGTGCAAACTAGAGAACCACTCCAGGACTGAGGGGCAGAGGTTGGCTCTGTGGGGTGACAAACTGAGGTTAGGAGGTGGAAGGAACCTGGCTGATTGTCTCACTCTGTGCCATCTCCAGCTAAAGGCTCATCTCCCCTGCTCAGGGTCCGATAGACCCTGCTGGGGGAGGCTGTGCTGGTACCCAAAGGCTCCAGGGTGCTGCTTAGTCTGAAGCCCTTTGCACGTCATGGAGTCACCATGAGCCACCTGTGCAGAGCTCTTCTCATCTTAGGGAATGAGAGTAGCTAGGTCTGTACAGAGGAATTCAATACACAGGCTGGTATTTGGAAAAAACAAGGATGTTTCTGGGCTCCAAGGCTGTTCTTGAGGTCTGATGCCTGATAGCTGCAACCCTGCCCTCATGAGCAGCTGCACGTGAAGAAACCCACGCTGCTTACCCCAGCCTAGACCAGGCTGTGTCCAAGGTGAGCAAGGGAGCATTGACCTTTAAAACTAAGATGAGGCTGAATTAAAAGCTGGTGTGGTTAAAAGCAATGGGAATAGATGGGTGTGTCCCCTACTGAGCAAAGCAATCCTGGGCAGTGTCATCTGAGGTGCTGGGGAGGCCTGTGTGAGGCAGAAGGGGCTGTTCTGTGTCACTGTGCACAGACAGGGCACAGCTCGGCTCTTCAGAGCTCAGACTAAATAGCAGAGGCTGATGGGTGTGATGGGAAAATGAGGAGAAACAGCAACAAAATAAAGGCAATTTACTTTAATCTTTCCTTCTGTAAATCCCACAGACTTGTGAGCCTAAGGAAGGAGGTTCCCTGTCCTCCCTGTGTCACTGGGAATGTCTTGGCATCGGAAAGAGGCTTGTGCCAAGGACAAGGACAGAAGTTTGAAGGAGAAAAGTCCCTCAGGAGAACCCAGCAATATGAGGGGGACCTCTCTGAGCTGCTCCATCTGCTCAGAACACCTGAGATCCCACAGGTCACATATCAAATGCTCTGGAGCATCTCATCTGGCTTTGGGCTCTGGATAGGAAAGTGCTTCACTGAAAAATGAGTTTATTGAAAAATTTACTGAAATGCATTTGTATTCTTCAGTTAAAAAACGCCTGAGTTTTGCTGGTACAGAGCGAAACACGTGGGGGCTATAGGCTTCTGCATTTTGTACCATTTTCCACAAAAATCCCAAACCACCGTGTTCTGACCAGCTCTGTTTGGCATTGGTGGAGGCAGGTGACACATCAGGTAGGTTGGGAGCTGCCTTTTCATATTCCCTGGAGAGGTGTCCTGTGACAAAACCAAGAGCCCTTTGTGAGCCCATTTGAAAATATTCCTAGCAAAGTTTTTTTTTTTTAATAACTTCCTCATCTCCAAAGAAGTGGTAGAAAACTTGCCAAAAACCTATGAGAATTTAAAATTCTGTTTTCAGAATGAGTGCAAAAAGAAAATTATTGCCTGCACTGTTCTGCATGCAATGCTGCATTCTATATTTTAGTGATCCTGGGATACAGGGGTTAAAATAATATTTTGTGCTGCTTCTATTTTTATTTTTAAACCCCCAAGGGCAGTTGCTACTTAGCACCCATTAAAACATCTTTTTTTCCTACATCAAAGTGTCTCCTGTTTGTGTTGTAATGAATCTGTCTGATGTTTTGACATGTTGTGGAACAATGTGAAAATAACGAAAAATAATGTAAAATGAAAGACTGTGAAAGAAAACACAGATCTGAAACGTCCAAGATCTCCTTGAAACTGTGAGGCATGTTCCTCAAGTTGCCTTCTGCTGGCAGTGTAGAGAACACTCCTTGCTGGCTGCAGCAGACACTTCCCAAGCCTTGTGGAGCTGCCTTTTGTGTGCCCAGGCGCTCCCTGGGCATGATGGGGACAGTGCCTGTCCCATGCCCTGGGTGGGTGGTGGCTGCAGGGATGTGCAGACCCCAGCAGCAGTCCCAGGCAGAAGCAGGGTTGTGGGTGGCTGAGGATATGGGAGGTCAAATATCGTTTAGAATCACAGAATCACAGAGTGGTTTGGGTTGGAAAGGACCTCAAAGCTTGTCTCGTTCCACCCCCTGCCATGGGCAGGGACACCTTCCACTATCTCAGGTTGCTCCAAGCTCTGTTGTTGCCTTTCCATGGTCTTAAAATCAGAGCCAAACATGGTTAAAAGGGAGAAGGGGTTTACCTCGGTATTTATTTAAGGATCCTTGGTGCACTCTCCATCCAGGTGGAATGCACTGAGAAGCCCACACCGAAATGCACACACGTGATACAGTTATAGGCCTTGTGAATTAGCATATCTATCAAAGATTCCCCAATGAGAGGCTTGAGTGAACCCCTCGTCTGAGGAACTTTTCTCCTGGATGGGCCTATTTTAGTTTACAGACTGTGTTCTGGAGAGGACCTTGGTGTCTGGGGCTTTCTGACCCCTCCTGCGAGGCTTCCAGGACATTTAGTCTCCTGGCTTAATGGAATATTGGGTCTGTGCTAGTTATCAAACCTAAGAGTTAAAAAATATGTGGGCTAAAAGCACTAAGAATACATAAAAGCTGTATAAAAGAGTATATAAAAAGGGGTATATAAAAAAGGCAAAAAATCATCATGGCATCACTGTCCAACCTGGCCTTGGACACTTCTTTCCTCCTGCCCTGATCCATACCTAAAAGGAACACAATACACTAGTTTCTGAAGAAATCTTCCAAAAGGCAGAGGAGAGGTGCCATTATCCCATCACTCCAGCAGCCTAACAGCTCCACAGCACATGGCTTTTCTTTAAAAGCTCCCCTTCCCTCCCTCTCACCCTCCTGCAGCCCTGGGGCTCCTGGCCACGGGCAGGTCTGAGACAAGGGGCTCTCTCCCACCATCTCTTTGGGCAGTGAAAAAAACCCAGCCTGTATTTTCAAGGTTGTTAGACAGGAAATATTCAGAGCCATTCTATTTAAAACTCACGGATGTTTTGGCTGTTTGAACACCCTACTGGTTTGCAGCCCTGCAGGACTCAAGTGTAACACATCTACACTGACAGCCCTGAAAAGGGGACCCTGAAAGTGCAAATCCTGGCAGTGGTTTGCCAGCTAAAGGTTCCAGGGACTCAGTTTTGCCATTAACTCTCCAGTGTGACATCCTGCAGGGACCCCCCACCAGCTCCTCCAGAGCAGGGGACATCACACTCGGCTTGGCGTGGTGGAATTCCTGGCCTGGCTGTGGTGTGAGGACAGCATGGAATGTGCAAGGACAAATGGTGTGAAGGAAGAACAAATTCCTCCAAGGGCTGGAAATAAACTTCCCAAGCACAGCCCTGGACCTGGTGATTTTTCTAGCCACAAAAGTACGAGATGTTTCTCCACAGGCTGTCCATGCTTGTGTGAAAGCTGAGGCACAGGATTCTTGCCTGAAGTGTTGTGGGAGTAAATATTTGACTTATTACTCATTTAAAGATGTTGTTGACTTGTTGCTGTGTTTTCCTAAGCTCGTGCTTTTCCTCTTAGTAAGGTTTCTTATGTTATGTACCTCCCCAGCACATGCAAGGGTGGAAATGCTTCCTGTCAGAGCAATCAGAGAAGCTGTTTATCTCTCCAAGTGTTTGGGGGTGGTTACTTCAGTCAGCCACATTTAGTTAATTTAAAAGGAACCCATGGTATTTGAACCTTGTTGGATTATTTTTTTCTGCAGCATCCAGCAGAAGAAATAGGGATTCATGGACTGAATGGGTTAGGAACTCCTCTGACCTTTCTCAGCTGTGTCAGTGACTTTGACTTTCCAAGCTAGGGCTCTCTTCTGAGTGACAAGCACCCAGGGAAGCCAAACAAGTGCTGGGTCACTCATGTCTGTGCACGGCTCTTGTCATTTGCACTGGAGAAACCATTACAAAGGTGAGGTCTGTACCACAGCAGGCAGTACAGAAGTGCACAAAGAACGTGATTCAAATCCCAAAGTCCCTTAAACTCTAAAAGAAATTAGAAAGGTAGGAGAAAAAATGGGGTGCTGCAGCTTCACCCAGGTTTGCAGTGTAGGACCTGCAGAGGAACTGTCCAGATTCTTGCGTTTGAGTTCATGACGCCACACAGCAGCAGTGCTCTGGGACAAGCCATCCCTCTCCTGTCCCTGAGCTCCCCTGTTCCTCCTTCCCCAGTGACTGACCTGTCTGTCCTCTCTACAGGATATCAAATAAAAGCAGGAATTCTTTTGCTGTCAAATCATCCTTCATGGCTGTGGTCTGGACTGCTGCCAGTAGAGTGAACTGCTCTACTGCTCCCAAAACTGAAACTCTGCTCCCGTATCACCCTGCTTACCCAAGAAGCAATGTCTTTTAATGCCTCTTGCATTAGGTGCAGAAAATACCTATGCTTTCAAATGGCACTGCACCAAAGCCATCATGGCTATAATTAGTGTGATTTAACCTTACCCCCTTCCCCAACTAATTCTAAACATTTATCGTAAGCATTTCTAACTTGTACCTGCAGGAAAACTGAGACACAGTTCATGGAAACTGAGCTCATGTGATTCAGCCTCAGACCTTACAACTCCTCTGGCCCTCGAGGGGTTTCTTAAATTATTTGCTTTGATGTCACCTTCTTTCATGAACAACCCTTGATTATTCACTGATTAGCTGATCTTCCTCACCAAAAAATGGGGTGACACACACACTGCTCTGGGTTCCCTGGTGGGACTGCCTGCCACACTCTCCACCCGCGCTACGAGATGGTGACCACAGAGTTTTAGCTCAGGGATGATATGAGCTTTAAAGATCAAAGGGGTTTCTCTCTGGCTGGGGCAGCCTGTGGTGTTGCGCTCTGAGCCACGGAGCCATGGATGTCACTGTGGGGAGTGCTCAGCCCCACTGGGAGAAGGCAGAGAAGGCTCCTGCAGGGCTTTGTGGACGTGCACACTCTGGGCCAAAAGGACAGGTTCTTATGCTGCTGTAAGGGGGCTGAACAAAGGGAATCGTACAATACTTGCCTGAGACAGGCCTAAGCAACAGCCCCAGGATGCTCCTCTAGGGACAGCAGAATTGGTGCCTCTCTCAAAAATTCGAGGCGTCTAAAAGCTGCCCACAAACCTGGGGAAAGATGAGCCCTGCCCATGAGCCCCAAAGCTCCTGACACGTGTCTCCCCAGGCACAAAGCAAAGTGTTTCCCCAGAGATGTGCTGCAATGGAAATTAATGCAAGCAGAAGTCAACAGACCTAAAGCAACACAGGTTGAAGCCCCACTAGAGCAACACAACAGGACCACGGCTGCTCAGCCAGGAGGGTGTGAGGGTGGAACTGCAGGGACAGGGTTTTGGCTGAGGCCAAGCAGAGACACCTCAGAGCCAGATGTGCATCTGGCCGTAGAAAATTGCACACAGCTGCCAGAGATGCTCTCCTGGGAGGCATCACTGGACAGATGTCCTACAGAGCAACTCCTACCTGTGGCTGGGAGA
Source organism: Aleadryas rufinucha (assembly GCA_013397815.1). Taxonomy (NCBI): domain Eukaryota; kingdom Metazoa; phylum Chordata; class Aves; order Passeriformes; genus Aleadryas; species Aleadryas rufinucha. The sequence goes on from VZTH01011200.1 coordinate 122,804, forward strand.
AGACATTCCCCAACCACCTCTGTTACTCCAAAGGGGCAGAAAGTCTGGTCCTTAGCTTCAGTCCCCTGAGGTGCTCTCCATGGGTCCCTCTGTCACTCAGCAGACTGAGAAGCCTGTGTCCTCCTGCTCTCACAGCTGCCTTCAAGAATTTTGTTCTGCAAGGTTTCTGCAAGCTCAGGTTGTTGTTCCTGGACCTTCATGGAGCCTGCAGTGGGGTACTCCATGGGCTTCTGGCTTCCCTGGTACCTCAGAGAAACCCAGTGTGCATGGCTACAGCTGGAAATGATGACAGACATGGCCCAAGTCACTGGACAAGACTTTCAGTATTTTGGGGAATGGACCTCTTGCTCTCTGTCTGTAAGGAGGCAGTCACCCCAAAGGACATATCTGACTGACATCCTGGTTTGGGCCTACAGGAAGCTGCTAAGAATCCCAGATGGTGACTGTCTTCTCAACCCCTAAATTGCTCTGCTAGATGAATGTTTTCATATTTTTCAAGATGTTCAGGATATTGATGTGCTCTCTTCCCAGCACTGGCTCAACCTAGCTCCTCTCACTTTTGGTGCTGAACCTGTGGCTTCCTGGACCATAAAAAACACCTTCCTTACACTCAGGCAGATGAGCAGAAATTTTTGTGATTGTGAGGAGAAGCTAATGACCTGGTATCCTCTTGATTAATTAGTTGCACAATTACAGCATTAAGGCCTCCAAGTCCGGCAGTCTGGTTTCTAGGGGAACTGAACAAACCAGACCAAAATTCCCATCCTTATCCTGGAAAGGCCCAACACTAGGCCTGTTCTTGTAAGGCATGAAACACCCTGAAATCACTGGGTGCTGAGCGCTGTCTCTGCCTCTCTCCTGGCCACTCTCATCAGCATCCAGTAAAAATGCACAGTTACACCACCAGAAAAGAAGCCCAAAGGCAATAAATGAGGGTTTCAGAAATACTTCAGATTATACTAGAGTGATTCATAAAGGTTCTCACTATCTCTTTTCCTCTTTATCTTGAAATCTCCAAGGTCACCACAAAATGCCTGAATTGCCTGGGGCAAAGCTGGGGCTGAGGATAGAATAGTACCTGGAGCCATAGAACCAGCTGAAATTCTTCCTAAAAGCCTGCAGGTTGCAAACTACACTAAAGGCAGTCTCCATAAAGAGAAGGAGAAAGGGAAGATAAAGAGATCAAAGCAGTAAGAGCTCATTTGCATCACACCATATCTGGAGGCACCAGCACTGCTTCAATCCTGTATCACTGCAATGGGCAAGAGCAGAACGTGTTTCTACTCCCACCTCTCCACATTTGAAAATAGATCAGTCATCTTAGATCATCCCCCATGTGTAGGCCCTATCCCAGATCTCCACAATATTTCAATAATGAAGTCCCAGCCAAAGCCAGTTTGCCAGGGTGAGACTAAGCCCATTCCTGCACCAGAAGGTCTTTAGGAGTTGGGTCTGTGCAGTGAGAGCAGTGGCCCTTGGCAAGCACAGCTCTGATGTCACTCTGGCTACTGCTCCTGCACCTCCTCCTGTACCTGCCCGGGGTTTGCACCGTGCCAGGTGCCCTCCAGCATGGGAGCAGAAAGGGGCTGAGCAGGGGAGTGAGGTGTTTCAGCCCCTGGGAATGGCTGATGTGAAAACCAGAAGAAATCACTTTTAGAAACCCTCTGCCAGGTCAGGGCTGTCAGTGGATCCCATCCCACCCTAGGGTCCACAGGCTCTGCCAGGGGAAGAGCAGAGGAGACAGGACAGTGTGCGGTACACAAGCCCAGGGCAGGTAGAAGGGCAGGGACTCAGCGGAGCAGGCTGCAGCCCCACATGGAGGAGACAGGGCTGAGGAACAGCAGCCACTATGCTGTGGGGCAGAAATGAGACTTGGATCAGAACATAAGGGCACTCCTTCCAAACAGGCAAAATTGTGAATTTTGCTAAGTGTGTCATAGAATCACGGAATCATAAAATATCCTGAGTTGGAAGAGGCCCACAAAGATCGAGTCAACTCCTGGCCCTGCACAGGACAACCCCAACAATCCCACCATGTGCCTGAGAGTGTTGTCCGAACTCTTCCTGAACTCATGGAGACTTTTTTCCCGGGCGCTGTCTCCTGTCTGTAGCTGTCCTGGCTCCCGAGGAACATGACAATCCCAGGGGAAAGCACTTGTGCTGTGAGGAGGCAGGGAGCAGATGGCTCATCTGGCTGGATACAGCTCTGAGGAGCACGATGGGCACTAACATCTTCTGGCCTGCAGGTGTATGAGTGCAGTGGTGTTTTCCATGCCCACACACACGGAGCTGGAGATGGGGAATCTCACACACCAAACTGAGGGCAGGCTGACAGAGCCTCCTGCCATTCCCTCTCCCACCTTCCAGACAGAGCAGCCAGTGCAGCAGCCTGCTTTGAGTTGGATGTTGGGCAAGAATCACAATTTTTCTTTTCTGTTACTATTCTGCAAGTTCATGTTTTTGGCGATTCCCATGAAAAAGAAGTCCAGAAAGAATTGGTTTGGGTTGATCAAAATAATAAAAACCATGTTGTTTTTTCCCCCCACTCCAGTGTTGACATTAAAAAAAAATCATCCCAGAAAGGACATTCTAAGCCAAAAGTAATTTGAAAAGAAAAATACTTTCTGTCCAGAAAATGTCCAAGCAGGACTTCTCAGCCTCTTTGAAACTCTTTTTACATGTTAGCCTCACTTAATAGGGTTCAGAGTTGGCAAGTGGACAAGCTGGGTCAACCTTAACATTTTCATTAGTGTGAGCACATCAAATCTAAAAGAACCTCTAAACTAAAAAGAAATATTGGGGCATGAATGAGAGCAAGGAACACCATTTTAAAGCATGAAAAATGAGATTGCAAGTATGCATCCTGTCTTCCCACCATGTCCTTCGGAGCAGCCACAGCCCAGCAACATCCTGACTTTTGGCAACTAAATGGTCTCCACTAGATCCCTGAAAAGAACCTCACATCCCCTTGTGTCCAGAGTGTGGGGTTGTTCCCTGTCCTTCTTCAGGTCTCTGCTGCATTTCAAGTCTCCACTCGCCAGGCTTTTTGGGGACAAAATTCCTCTTGTGTGAGGAATTATTCTCTTAACACCCAGAACAGCTACCAGGGAAAGGTGAACCCAGGAGCATCTTCCTCTTTGCTGCCCAGACAATGCCTTTTGAACAAGATAAAGAGCAGTAAACGGCAAACCAGTACAACTGGTGCATCCTCAGCATTCCCCATGCAAGTGTCCTTGGAACCAAATGAGTGTTGGAAATACGTCCCCTCCCAGCTACTGCAAAAATTGACCCTGTTCTGGATGGAACCAGGACAGCAGGTCAAGGTGAGCCAAGGATGGTTGTAAGCCACAGGGCTGTTCTAGGCAGCCAGAAACTCCCTGGCAGAGGCTCCTGCCAGCAGACTGGAGCTGTTCTGGTGCCCCCAGTACCTCAGAAGGCAGCTGATCCACTGCAGCCTGCCCTGCCTGCTCCATGTCCTGCCCACACCTCCAAGACTTCTGTGGGCAGTGTACACCAATGTACAGGGTAAAGGCATTTACAGCCCACCTTGTGCCACCTGCATGATGGTACAACCACTTCTGGAGCCCACGTGGTGGGAACAGCAATGAATTCCTGTGGAGATATTCCTGAGAGAGTAAATGATCCACCTGGAGTGCAAGGCCTGTTGAAGGGCACCAAAAAAGCAGACAGTGATGAAGCAGACAGATCACAGGAGACTGTACAGGTTTGAAAGCAAACCAGTGACTCCAAGTCAGAAATACAATTTAATAGGGAAAAGGTAAAATAAATGCAATAGTATAAAAGCGAACCACTGACAAAGTCAGAATACAACCTGGCACCCTGTCAGTCAGGGTGCTGGTAGCAGTTTAGATGAAGTGGTCCTGTTAAAGCAGTGATCCTGTAGAAAAAGAGTCTGGTCTTCGTCTGAAAGTCCAGTGGTAGCTCTTGTCCTCTGGAAATCCAGTGGGAAAAGGCTGTCTGTGGTGTTTGGAATCCCAGTTTATATTCACGATGGAATGCTTGGTTTCTCCCTCTGTGTGGAGCTTCTCACAATGAGATGATAAGGCATTGATGGGCCCATTAACAAAAGATTGTCCAGAGGCAGTTATCTATGAGCTATGGGCAGGGTCCTTGATTGCCCATTAAACAAAGATAACTCCCAGAGGGAGGAGGCAAGGAAAACACTACCCCACCTGGATTCAATATTTTATGAAGATGGCAAAAGAATAAATGCTTTTGGGCACGTCTTACACTGTAACCTAGGACAGAGACGGAACAGGGTGTAAGGATCTGGGTCAATGTGCACTGCAGATAGCAGGACTGCTCTGCTTGCAAGAGATGAGCGAGGGTGTGACAAGAGAGCATGATGCTGGTTTGATGCAGGAGGAGGATGTACTTTTGATGCACAAATTGCTGGTAAAGAATCTTATAGAGTCTCTCTATACAGACAAAAAACAAAGATACAAGACAAATTAACATAAAATAAATCTGTCTGTGACTATTCAGGGTGGTTGTTCAATGCTACCTGGCTCAAGGGTGCCTAAATCACTGATTCCAGGACCAGCCAGTGGGTCCAGACAGCTTGAGGGCAACACAGGAGTAGAGGTTGTTGGAAGTCGTCTTCTTGTGACTCCCAGAGGCTCTTGGTGAGTTTCCATGAGCAAACACCTGAGAGTGACAGGCTGGCTGTGCTGGACCTAAGTGCTTCCTAAGTGTGTCCTCAGCTGGGGCTGGCTTTTGCACCACCAGCTTGGTACCCATGCCCAGTTCAGAGAATCTGCTGAGAGCTCTGGTTCTTTCAGGAGCAGGCTGGGGTGAAGATGGTGTGGTTTGCACACATCTGCCACAGATGTGCTTCCAGCTGCAGACTGGGGGCTCCTGTAGCCACTGTCACTCTCATCCTTCCTTTGGTTGCATGAAGTCTGCACAAAGTGGATTTGGCCCCACATATTCTGGAAAAGTATCAGTTAGAAGTCTAAGAAAAGGCAGTATTTGAATTAGGGACAAAAGCTCTCTGAATACCGAGTTCCACCTCTCCTGGAGAGCTGAAAGCCCTACTGGACTGTTTCTGTGATGCACACCATTCATTTGTGCAAGAGCTCCTTGCACATCTGGCCCAGAGCAGCCACCTGTCTTGCTTCTTTTCACTGCACACATCCCCCCTCTACTGCCAGCTCTGACCCATCCAGGGCTGTCCAGGAATCCCTGCAGCCAATGCCCCTTGTCTCCAGCCCCTCTCCATTGACGTCCAGACCACAGAGAGCCGCTGGGAGAGCCCGTGGCTGGTGGGCAGGAACTCGATGGCCTGGAATTGGCTGGAAGTGCAGGTAAACACATGGGGTTCTTCCACACTGAGAGGGTGTGGCAGCACACAGCTGTGAGGGTCTGCAGCACACAGCTGTTCCTGTTGGTTCTCTGGCTGGCAGGAAATCAGAGGAAGGCTCTGACAGGCTGTGTAGTCACTGTGGGTAAGTGCTACAGGAGTGGGGGCAAAAGCTGCTGAGATGGGGAAGAACGGGGACAAGGCACTGCTGGGAGAGCACTGGGCCAGGCTGCTTCTCCCCTTGGAAGCCACATCTGGGGGGGGGCGGGGGGGGGAGGTAACACCAAATCATGTCTAGAGTCACAGAGTCATTAAGGTCCTCCAAGATCATCGAGTCCAGCCTTTGACCAAATGCCACCGTATCAGCTAAGCCATGTGACAAAGTACCACATCTCCACCACTGCCCTGGGGAGAATCTGATCCCAAAGTCCTGAGACTGGCAAGTAAAGCAGTACAGGTGAACTGGAGGGTTGGAGTAGATGCACTGGTCAGTCTTAGTGCAGTTTGTATCTGCCACTACTTGGAAGTAGGCAAAATTTGGAAATGTCTCACAGGGGACCAAATCTGATAAATTTTTTGGTTGAAAATGTCGGAATGGCTGATTGAAATGCTTTATACTCACATCAAAACATTTCATTCACTAAAAACCAAGCCATGACAATGCAATATTTAATGATAGGCAGCACCTGCACAAACTAACCCAAGGCTGAATTTGGAAAAATCAGAAGTAAAATGAAACCCCAATTGAAACAAAATCCTTCACTTCTGACTCAAACATCTCCAATATGTTTTCATTCAAAAAGTTCTACCACATCTCTGTGTTGCCTGGAAGCTTTTGCATTCGATGAAGAGCAGTTTTTTTCTCTAGGAAACTTACTCAGAGAAAAGCCTGGTTTCGCTGGACATTGTAGGGGGATCATTTTGCTGCTCACAAGCAAGTTACCACCTTGGGACCCTGTGGGTGCCAGGCATTGCCCCTGCAGGAAAGGCCCTGAGGGAACCCAGGTCTTGATACCAAGCTGTGTGGAGGCACAGGAGCTGCTTCCTGAGCAGCTGTTCCCCACCTCCCCTGGGTGCAGGGCATGGCACCCTCTCCCCACCACGGCTGGCCGATGCAGAGAGGAGAGATCACTCAGGCGGGCGAGGCCCAGCGGGTATCCTCTTGTCTTGGGGTGACTTTATGATGTGTATCCCCTATCATCACTCTATGCCCAGACATGATTCCTGTGCCTTTCTGTGCCTTTCAACTGAGCCCGAGAGAGGACAGGGAAAGAAAAAAGGTCAGATGAACTTTTCA
>VZTH01011201.1:0-42948 GCA_013397815.1 Aleadryas rufinucha
ATTGGCCCAAACCGGGACAGGATTCTTCCTCCCATTTGTTTGTAACTGGAGCAGATGATAGGCACAGACGGCTGCAAATTCAGCTTTTCAGGCAGACTTTTTTGCTTGGGTGAATGGATTAGCCTGCAGGTAATGTTTTTGGTGCTCTATTACCTTCCTCCCCCAGAAGAAGACGAATATTGCTTAGGCATCAGCAAATCTGAGAATCTCTGACAGTATGGGAAGAGCATGCAAACTCTCCAGTTGCCTTGAAAATGATTCCCTGCTGATGGCTTTGGGATGGGGTAGGAGATCCATGACTGAGCTTTGTGTTTGAACTTGTAATATTTCCTACGCGTTCTCCACACCTTGGGACTGTGCAGTTATGGTATTATACTAAAGAGTAGCATGGCCCCAGCACAGAGGGATCTGAACAAATCTGTTGCAGACGCCCGAATTCAAATACACCTTTGGGGTAACACGGTTGCACGTCGCAAAATTATGACCTTCAATTGCTGAGATATGAACAGGGATCAGGAGGAGGGAGAATTGTATTCCTTTCTGCAGACAGACCAGTGACTTGATGCAGCACTGAATTCATCCAGTAAAACTTTCACGACCATAGACATGTAAGTGTCTGACCTGTGTATAAGCTTTTAAAATCAGGCCCTGCTTTTTATTGGAAGGTGGCAATCATCAGAGAAAAGCTGAGGCATCAATACGAATAATAAACCAACATGATTAGTGAGAAAACGTTTACTCTTTAATTCAAAGAAACTGAAGAATGAACAACCAAACAACAGCCAGGAGAAAGAGACAGTGGACCACTCCAGCACCCTAGCAGTCTGCCAGATAATTTAGGAGGGAAATTAAAGAACTGAAACAAGAGGCAGCCTCACCATTTGCTAAGCATGTGAATTCAATCTCAGAAACAAAGCAAAGCTTAATAAAAACAGATGATGGGGCAGACTAATCAGAGCAGCAAATAGGAGAAAGAGAATGGAAACATGTATTGATTCTTTTTTATTGAAGTAAGAGAGACAATTGTGCAGAAAACGTTCAAACTCCTGAAGCTGATTAAGAATGAATAATATAATGATTTGTGAGTAATCATAGGAAAATTATTAAATGCAAGAATTCACACTTTATTTTTCAATTAAGTGCTAGAAGTAAATGAGAATTTTGATTTCATGTGGGCACAAACCCAGAGGCCACTGATCTCAAAGAGATAGATTTTTTTTGCAGGAATTCTGTGGGTAGCAAAATTTGTGACTTGAGTTTAGTATCAACTAAAATGTTGAATCTCCTAGGTGTTTCCTTTAATTGTTATACTTTATTTTACCATTAACAAGTTTTTAGTTATCCATAAGTGAAAAACTGAACGTTTCTTTACCATACTGCAAAGGTATCTACGGAACTCAGCCAATATGGAGGAGAGAGACCTGGACAGATTGTAATTTGCGCTATAAATTAATAAATGCTGTTGGTCTGGGAATATACATTATTAATTTGCCTACAAGAAGTGTTTTGTCACATTTTAAGATAGATGTAATAAAAGTGAAATTTATGCTGGTGATGTAGTTTGAGCATACTTTCAAAACTTTTATAGAAAAAAATCAATTTAAATAATACATTGATTCTTATGCATATACTAGGGTCCTGCTTTTAATCATTTAGAGCTAAATGGAGGTGAGGTTCTGTTCTGAATATTCTTTTTTCCTAATACATACAAAGTTGATATTTGTGTTTTTTACAGCTCTAACTAGAATTATTAAATATATTACCAACAGTCGTAAAAACCCATATTGCTGCTCCCTAATTCTCTACAGAAAATGTCATGACATTGTGGTTCAATTGGATATTCTTGGCTGCCTGGTTTACCTGGATGCTGTTTTTCTTCTAACTGATTTTTTCTTGAGTTGTACATTTTCAAGATGCCTCAAAACATTTAGAAAACACCGCATGAGTCTTATAATTTGGGTTGTTCAGCGGTGCCATGCTCTTCTTCTGTTTTCTTTTTGTTTTTAGTTGGGGAGAGTGGTCGTCCAAACACAATAACAGAGGAATCTCAGAAGCAAAAGAAGGAAGATTCCTGGTATTTTCATTCCCTGCATATGTAGGAAAACCTTGGGATACTGATGGTCATGCAATATCACTGACATTGCATTAAAAAGACACCAAAGGAGCATACGTTCCTTCTCATACAAGGTCCCGGGAACCTCCTGGAGGAATGTTCAGGAATTAATGTATCCTTCTTGGCAATGCATCCAAGAAATTATTTCAGGTGCATTTAATACACCTTTTTAAATTGTTGTCTTGGGATTTTGTCCAGTGTCATCATTTTGTCTCTCCCCTTTCAAAATGCTCTTAAGGAGCTCAAACAAATTTAAAACATGCAGAATAGTTGTAGTAAATGTTGTACTGAGTGAATGTGAGGTGTTTCTCTTCCTCTTCCCCTCAGAGACCCAGACAGCAAAACACCATAAAACATCTATGGGAGTTACTTTGCTAGGGTTACAGAAGAAAACCACAAATTTTAATTGGCAGGAACAAGCAGGCTTTTCACTTGATCCTTCCTGCAGGCAGCAAGGATTTAACTGTGGTATTCTTTTTCAGTGTTGCAAGCATTTTAAAACAAAAATGTTTGTTTCTATTTCCAGCTCTGTCTCACTCAAATATTTTCTTCCCAGAGTGAAGGAAACTGTACAATGAAGGTACATTCCCCTATCTCTTTGGGAAGTGGATTTTTCTTTTTAACTCTTTCAGTCCAAACCAATATTGCTTACTGCCTGGATTTTTTCAGTTTCTGTGAGGTGATAAGTGCTCCCCACTGAAGTCCAGTAGCTGAAAGGGCTGTGAGATGTGCTGCTTCAGGAGGACTAAAGTTCTCAAATGCATCTTCTCTTTTTATTGACCTTCAGGTGAAAATGTTTAACTCTAGTAATAGAAAGGGGCCTTCATTGCTGCCCTAATTAGGGCAAGAAAAGATTCCTGTTGAAAAAAGAATGATCTGAACACAACTTAGACTCCAATGGGATGTGATTGGATCATCATGGCTAATTTGTCCATTGAAGTAGAACCACAGAGTCAAACTTTCTGAAATGTTGTCAATTATTTCTTAACTATAATCAGGCTCTGCTATTACTACTTCTCTCATAAATTTTTGCAACTCTTGATACACATAAGAACCAAAATTAGAGAAGTAAGGCAGAGGAAACTGGGTTTTTGCTGTTAGAGCTTTATGAAATAAAGCAGAAAATGCGATGGAAATCCTTGGGGAGGGAGAAGCCACTTATTGATGCAACAATACTGATTGCTGGAAGTGAACCTGCACAGTTATTCCTCTACTGAATTCTTTAATTGTGTCTGTTTGTATCTATGGATTGGGCAATTTTCAGGCACTTGTGCGGGCAAACATCACTTTCCAGAGGTAACTGATTTGCACGAGAAGCTTTGGTAACCAAACAATATTGAAAACCACTACATATGGATCTTTGTGCACAGCAGTCTTACTTTTCACTATTTCTAGGACTTCATCAAACTAACAAACACGACTTGTACAGCCAACATGGGCGCTGGAAATTATCAGTGCCCTCAGAAGTGACTGTCACTGGCCACTTTCCTAGATTTTTTCCTCAAATAACTCTCTGTTTCTCCTCAGAGTTTTGAATTCTTGCTGTTCACTGGAAGCATCTGAAGAAACACAAACTTTCTTTCATGCCTAGATTATGCATTATGTCATTGCTTCTCAAGCAATTTCAGCCAGAGTATTCTGGTATTCACTTACCTCAGTAGGGTGGATTTGATTGAGTTGATGTATGAGCTGGGGGAGAAACAAGAACTTCTTGGGAGGACAAGACTGCTTATCTTTTGCAGTAAACCTGCATGTAGATGTGGCACTAAGGAACATGGCTTAATGATAACAGTGTTAGCTGGACTCGATGAACTTAGGGGTATTTTTAGACCTAAATGATTCTGTGATTTGTGTCAGTTGAAACTTCTTCTGAATTCACTGTGAGAAAACTTTGGAAACATTGGGAAATTGCTGAACAGCAGGTTCTGAACAGAAGCTACAGCTCTCTGAGTGCTCAGTGTGTTGGTGGTAACTGCTTTACTCCATGCTGTTCAGCGAGTTTAGCATATGAATGGTGTTTGCTTATAATTTAAGCAAATGATTATCAGTTCCTATCAAATCGTTAATTAAAAGTCAATGGAACTTGTGAAATGATCAGAAGACTGTGAAAATAGCTGAGACAATAATCATTAAGTGTGTACTGCTTTTAACAGAGATTTCTCTGGGTGCCATGCAGAACAAAAATACTTGAGTGAAGCAGAGAAGTAATGCAAAATATGTTACTAAGGTAGTTACATAATAAAATCATAGATATGCTGTATTTGCTATCCTCTGATGCTTTATTAGGGAAAGGAAGGATGGACTCCAGAACATTCAAGCAAAATTGGAGAGAAATAACTCTCTCCTATTCCACATGACTAGATACTCTGTTTTTGTCTGAGATAGAGTTGAATCTTAAGTCAGACTTAGCAAAACTGTGTCTCATCAGATTTTAAAATGCTTTTATTGTAAATGCTATATTTGTTAAAATGTATATTTGATTAAATAAACTGGTGCATCCAGGCAGGTGGTGAGAAAAACGTATGAATTTACCCAGTTTGGCATTACTGGGTAGAGCAGTCTTCTCTGGAAAGTACCCCTTGTTCTGGAGGTGTTACAAAATGGTGGAAGCATTGTCTCAATGCCACAGAGAGAGGGATTACCTTTTCCTGTTGTTACCAACTCTGAGTATCTCTGTTTCCATGAAAATTGCTGCTTTAACCTCCCATTGTTACCCTTGCACAGAAAAATCTTGCTACCCCAGTTTCCTGCTGTCATCTTAATATAGCTGCCCATAATCTTTGCTGCTCTCTCCATATGGGAATATAACTGGTGTTTTTTGGTATTGTAGGAAGGCTAAAGATGAGGTGGTTACTTTTATTTTTACTTCTAACTCCAGACGGGGTTCAAACCAAGCTTTGCTGGTATGCAAACCTCATGAATCAATCCACTGGATTGCTTCATTGCACTTTGTTTCCTGCCTATTTAGCCTGTGGCTGATTGTTGAAATGTGCTCTATGACACTTCTTTTAATGTTATTTACTGCTAAAAGGAAGTCTAAATTTTCCATTTGGTTTGTTTCTATGAGTTAAACATCATGTTTTTCTGCTCACAACAATAATTTAGGTTGTAGAGGGACATGTTTTGACAGGAACATCACACGTAATTTTAAAATTAAGAGTTGCAAAACTCATGACTTATATAGTATGACAGTTTTAGGCCTTTTTGTTCCTAAAAGACTGGGTAATGTGAACAAGACATTTCCTTTAATTAGCTTTATTTACTGTTCGCTGTAATGAAACACCCAAAGGGCCTTTAGTCTGCAATTTTATATGGGCTGAGGGAAGAGGCTATGGGCTGTTGCTTCTGAGATAGTGCTGGTGTTGCAGGATGCTGGAGTATTACACCACTGGCATCCCTGGTAAATGCAACAGCAGCTAGACCTGCCTATTTTTCCAAAGTGCTGCTATAACTTTTAATATTTTTGATTTGTTCACTCTATAATGAAGCTAGCACAACAATTGTCAAGGTGATGAAGTGGTGAGCAGCACTTGAAAACTTCGCCTGGTTCCTTCATATTAGCAACTGGCAAGGAATTTGAGTGCACTGCTTGTTTTTCTGTTTGCATAATCCAGTAATCATGTATATTTTCCAGTGTTAAGCCTTTATAAATACTAATAATAAGTTGCAGAAAACTCCAGGAATGAAACCAAAGTAAAACTAAATGAATAAACAGGATAAACAGGAAAATAAATATACAAATCATGGGCAGGAACATGTTTAAAGAACAAAACTTTCAGAAGCAGTATAGTATCTGAAATCACAAAGAGTCAAAGTGTATACATGAGGAAATAAAAATACTTTCCCGGTGCAAAATGAATAGGTGGCCTTCATAGAAATCTTGTGTGATGTTTCCAAGTTAAATATCAAAAATGGGAACTGATGTAATGATAAACCATAAAAAAAAGATGTAAAAAACCCCCTCCCTCTTGTGAATTGACATAAACCATCTTGGAATAAAATGAATTATGCTTGTGAAGTTCCAGAAGAATTTGTTCTATTATGTCAGTATTTCAGGTGCTACATCTTTATCTTCAAATTGCTCACTTAGAAAACAGTGGGGCCAGCTGCTATATATCTTCCTCTGAGAAATAATTATGGCCTTTTTCTGGTCTGTAAAGGACTTGCAAAGAGATCAGATTACAACTAGGAATGAAATTCCTGAAGTGATTGGAAGAATGCAGAAATTTAACAACCTGAACCTGTTTGTCAAGACATTCCTTACTGATTAAAGGATAATCTGAGAGAGTTGTAGAAAGAAAATCATCATCAATAGGATAGGAAGTCTAAGGGAAAAAGAGGAAGAGAGTAGTTTAAGTCCAATAAGAAAAGAGGAAGGGAATAGCCCAATAAGGGTTTTGTTTTATCAAAGATGGATGTAAATACAACAGCAAAATCCCTTAGATATTGTCAAAATTAAAATGACTCTTGAGATCAAAAGTTCCCCTTCATGTGAAGAGACTTTTTCTGTTGGCACTGTTGATGCTGTTGTGTGCAGGTATTGTTGTCTTTGCTTCTTTGATGTAAAGATTTCTGCATCTTTGTACATTTCATTAAAAAGAAAATTAAACTCATAAATAAATAAAGGTTTGTAATGCAATCAGTTCTAATCTCCTAACAGAGAGACAGAGACACTCTCAAGACCAATTTTTTAAATTTCCTTTACTTTTCCAGTCTTGGTCCCTTAAGTTGCCTTTTTGCTGAATTTAATGGTACAGGGTCTTCAGTTTAAGTTTCCCAAACGCCATAAAAGTGTCATCTTGTCCAGCTTCCTTCCCCCCCCTTTCATATTATTAAATAGTCATATGATGCTTCCCTCTTTTTCCACTCTGACAGTCACCTTTGAGTCAAGTTTTTTGATTTCCTCCATATTCCCCCATGGTTATTTAACAAAAATCCAAAAAGGATTCAGGCTCATTCTGAACCACTGTGATTGCCTGTGATGGAAAAGAATAGATCTCTATTTTTATAATAATAAGCTTACTAGTGTAAATTCTTAATTTTAAGAGAGAGCTATGCTGCTGCTCTCTGAACAGGGACACATCCTCCTATCTGCAGTTATCCAGTGAGTCTGGGGCTTCTTATATAACAGTTTAAAATACAATTTATGTTAGATATACAAAAATTAATTTTTCATGAATTGAAAAAATAAGGCTTTACTCTTTACAGTCTGCCTTAGTTTCCTGTCCCTGATGGTCACCAATGATCCTGCCAGTGAAATGTAGGGAAAAGTACAAGAGATACAAAAGCATGATATTTTATCCAAATATTCTCCAAGCAACCACTGATCAGTGATTTTTGAAGCTCTTGAGTCAGAGGTACTGCCTTGTATTCAGTGCTGTTAACTAAATCTTTTTTAGCCAAGATTTTTTTTCTGTCCGTCTTTGAAGCCAAGTAATCTTTATTGCATCCACAACACAGCTGAGCTACACATCTTAAGAACCATCTCTGTCTCTTGTGAATCCATCATTTATTACTGCCATTCACTACCCTTTAATTCTCAGCAAAGAAGATGGACAATCTTTCTCTATTCCACTCATTGTTTATACACATTCATCATATTTCTCCTGGTTCATGGCACCTCTTAGATGATCCTGGCTGCTCCTCTCTACTCCTCTCCTGATTCTGTTACATTCTTTCGTCACTTTTTGTGATGGGCAGTGTTGGGGTTTTGTTCCTGTGCACAGCTGCTCCTTTGAGGGGGCTGTTCTGGAAGGAGTGTCTGGAGTGGGAGGGTGGGTGCCCTTGCCTGGACACCTCGCTTGGGGGAGCACAGCAGGGACTTTGGTAGCAGCTGTAGCTGGATCTGGAGGCTTCTCTGAGGAGAGTGAGGGCCAGAGGCATGCACAGGTCTAGAGTGGGTAGAAAGAGGAGCAGGTGAAGTGGACAGAACTGCCTGCAACTCAGACAATCCTAAGACTGTATGAACACAAGAGCTTTCCACAGGGGAAATGTCCACAGGGGAATGGTGGGCAGGGAGAGCATTGCATATAAACTGCTCATACTTCTGTTCTGTCTCCCCATTTCACTTTTTTATTTTTCCTTTATTATGTTAATTTGCATTCAGATGAAGTATGCCTTTTTAGCCATCTTGTGTGACACAGAGGAAGGTGTCTCTCTCTGAGCCGTGACTGTGTTGGGATCCTGCCATCCTTTTAAAATTAAAGGATCCTGTCCCATTATCCCTCTCCCTCCTGAAGGCACCTGGACACCCTAGTCGTGATGGGAAGAGGTACCAGTGGCAGAAGAGCTACCTGGATTTGTGTTTAATACAGAGAATTGCTGTGACTAAATTTGTAGACCTGTCCCCTCGTCCTCTGTAATGTGTAACTTCCATGATCTGCATCCTTCATGGTGAAGATCCATCTCAGTTACAGTGATCTTGTTCAGCATAGGGCTATCCTGTCATTCCAGTGTGTGTGACTATGAGCACTGCATTGACATTGTGCTGTAGCACCCAGCTCCCCTTCTTTAAAAGAGACACTTATGCTGCAACATTTCATAGCTGTGAATTTATCCCTGTGACATTGATGGAAGCAGTCCAAGCCTTAGTGAGTTACACAAAAGTGAAAATCAGCAATGTTCAGATGAAGCATAGGTTAGGTGGTCCCATCTTTCTCCAGGTTCTGTCCTCCCAAGGTGGTTTGGGCTTCACTGATGATAAGGAAGAGCTTCCTACTTCCATCAACCTCTTTGTGTCTTCCCACACAATTAACAGGTATCCATCTTCCACCTCACTCTTTAGTTGGTGACCTGCTGGCTCCCTTCCCTCTTTCTCCCCCCAGAGATTCTGACAGAAAGGCAGGCATATATATTATGGGTGAGGAATATTGGTAGGTATCATTTGTCTTTGTTATGCTGTCTCTTGTAACACACCCACTGCAATTTATAAGCATGTTCAACATACCACAAAAATCATTCTTCTGCCCTCACAGGATAGGCAGATTGTGGGTAGATATGCGGGCAGAACACAAGGTTTGCACTGTGCCAGTAGATTTTGTGGCAATACACTTTAGAAAAGTTTTCATTGGACCTGGTTTTAAATTGTGACAGATGTCAACTTCTTCTGACTCAAATAATAAAGCAGTCTTAAATGAAAAGAGCTACCTCAAATTGCACAAGAAACCCTTTGAGGTATCATGAGGTTTTAAAAGCAGAAATAATGCTTTGTTATATCTGTAAAGGTGTAGGCTGAAGCATGTTTTCTGTAAAACTGAGCTTAAAACCTATAAGATCTTTCTCTAGATTTATTTTAAAGAGGAGTGATTAATATTGCTTATATGTAGCTTGTCTTCTGTCAGTTTATAGCAGAACTACATTTTCAGAGGTGCAATTAGCTCAAGCCTGCACAATAACTTCTGTAGATGCAGCTGAAGCTTTATGTTATGCAATAAAGGTCTGAAATGAGATATATTTTAATTAGGAGATAATAGTGATAATACAAAGCTTTGTTTATTAAGTAGTCAAAAGGTTCAAATGAGCTGTGAATTTTGAAGAAGACTTTGGCAGGAGATGAAAAACACAACAGCATAGTTCAGAATTCCCTTTAGTCTAGATGTAATCTCATTAGTGCTGTGCAAAAGTTCAAAATAAAATGAGGCCTGGACATCTGCAGATATTTGCTTTTGACATTCCTAATCTGGGAATGTTTTAAAAAAATAAGCACTTGTGTTTTTTAAAATAGACATTGAACTTTGGAAAAACATCCAGTTGGGACTGGGTGTAAGGTGCCAGAGACCAGGAAGGAAAAAATGTGTTGCTTGTTTGCTAATCACTATGGAGACATTGTGCCTGAGTTCTCTACATTAATTCATCAGTTTGTTTGGCCCTCAAATCTTGAATGCATAAGTGATCTAGAAAGGCTTTTGTGTCCCTTTCACTGTCTCACTTCACTGCCTTTCTAGTTCAGGAATTCTTGCAAGTCAGACTCCCTCACCCTGCTCCTAGGGTTTTCTGCAAGCTGTATGAAGAGTTTTGTTAACATGATTGCTTTTCAAACATCTGGTCTTTTCCAGGAGTGTAAACTATCCAAAATACAGTTTCAATGCATGAAAATACAGTAGGTGTGTATTTCCAGCCACTCATCAATATATTTTATGGCCCTTCCTAAAAAATTAGACTTGCAATGATAATTTGCTTTGTAATATTTCTTTGCTCAGGGTACTGTTCATAGGCCATGGCATATCACTATTAGTAAGCTTGAGAGAGAAATAACCTTTCTTAGAAGAATTAGTATTGTTTCAAAAATAGCTATTACTCTTCAGAAAATCTATCCTGGTATTACCATGGTTAGGTCCATTGACTGTCATCTTGGTGCCCAGTTGTGGAATGGCAGGCAACACATGAAAAAGGAATGGAGATTACATAAAAGTCATCAGTGTGGAGCTAAATGGATCCAGGATGCACTTACAGCTCTTGAGAATTTGTGTTTACTCTTCTTTTTCCCTGTAAAAGAATCAAATGGCAGCAACTTTACAACAACAACAAAAAAAACCCCTTACTGAAACAGGTTAAAAGTCGTGAATAAATTAATGGAATAATAATAAAAAATCCATCACAAGATATTAAACTCAAAGATGTAAATAATTTCTTGTTGAGACCTTAAGCCATAGAATTCTGGAAGCTGAGAGTACTATGTTTATTGCCCTCTTGTTTCTGACACATCTGTTACTGTCCACTGGCAGACAGGATGCTGGATGAAGTTGACTTTGTTCTGAGCAATATATTCTTACTTTTTTTTTTTTTAATGTAGAAAAGGAACATAAAAGATGTCTGACTGCCTGACCTCTTCTTTCCCTGCCTTCAGGCATTTGCAACCTGACAGTTGTTTCTTTACGCTGCTTTATATGGGAAATAACAGTGCTGAAATAATTTAAAACAAGTCCATGAGGAATAAAGAGATCCTTTCAGTTTATCTACTTTGAGGTCAAGTTTTTCTCTCTAGCACAGCATGGCAGATAAGTTTTGAATTCTTTTTTTGCATACACAAAATTCAGTGTCCCCATTCTTTTTCTAGATTGCATTAATAAAAAACAAGGGATCCATAGGTAGCTCTCCAATGTCACTATGCATTTGCTGAATACAGGTTAACATTTTTGCAGCTACATTTTGCAGCTACAAAACAGTAGGGTTTTTTTTCAAATGTCCTGGAAGTAAAAAATGGGATCGGGTACAAACACTATAGCCAGCAAATAATTCAGAAAGCACCTAGAAAATTGTCTGTTCCAAGCAAGGGTCTAGTAAACAGGTAATAAATAATCTGGAGATCTCTGTGTTAAGTGTTAAGCATGATGGGCTCACAGAAAAGATGGGTAAGAATGAACCTTATGGTCTCCAAAGGCATCACAACAACAATTAAGCCAGCAACGGGAGGTTCAAGCTCTCCGTCTTTAACTTGCACTTTTCTCGATGGATGAGGACATTTGTAGTGTCCCTGTGACATCCCTACTTTCATATTACTTCTGTTTTGTGGGAACATTTATGTCAGTCACTTTCCTCTCTTCCCAAATAACTTTAACACAAGTGAAAATATGCTTTCTGCATCCCTTAGATTATAGTCACTAAATATCAGTAAAACTGCTGAAAGATGGGTACTGAATAAACAGAAATGCACCTTTGAAGCTACTCCCATCTGGCAAATAAAAGAACAGACATGTCAGCAAGGCAAATTTAACTTAGTTCAAAACGAAAAAGTGTTTTGCTACCAAAACCAAAGCAAGCCAGAAACTTCAAGCTTGATTTAAATGAGGAATAGAATCACAGAATGTACTGAGTTAGAAGGGTCCCTCACTTGCAGTGCAGAACACAGCAGGACAATCCCCTCCCTTGCCTGGCTGGTGATGCTGTGTCTGATGCCCCCTAGGACATGCTGGGCCCTCCTGGCTGCCAGGCCACTGCTGACTCATGTTCAACTTGCCATCGACCAGGACCACAGGTCCCCTTCCACGGGGCTGATCTCCAGCCTCTTGTTCCCAAATCTGTCCATACATCCAGAGTTGCACCATCCCAGGTGCAGAACCTGGCTTCAACTTTCCCTTGTTGAACTTCATACAGTTTGTTATTGCCCAACTCCCTGGTTTGTCAAGGTCTCACTGCAGGGCATCTCTGCCTTTGAGGGAGTCAACAGCTCCTCCCAGCGTAGTGTTGTAGTAGAACTTAGTATTCCTTTGAGTCCTGTGTCCAAGTAATTTATGAAGACATTGAAGGGTACTGGCCCTAAAATGGAGCCCTGTGGAACCTCGTTAGTGACTGGTCATCACTCTGATGTCATCCCATTCCCTATAACCTTTTGTACCGGACCCATGAGCCAGTTGTTCACCCATCACGTGATGTATGTATCCAGCTGAATGCTGGACATTTTGTCCAGAAGGAGAGACAGAATCAAAAGCTTCTGTCATAACTTCCCAAGCCAGTTTCTGAGGTGACAAATGGTGAAATTAAGGAAACTAAGTTTGACAAGGAGAACTTTCACCTCATGAAGCCATGCTGGTTTTGACTGATGGCTGTGTTGTCCTTTAGGTTTTTCAATAACTCCCAGAATAATCTTCTCCAAAATTTTACCATGCACTGAAGTAAGACTCTTGAGCCTGTAGTTTCCAAGGTCATCCTTCTTGAAAACTGGGACAACATTTGCCAGATTCCAGTCAACTGGGCCGTCTCCAGATTCCCAAGACCATTTCAAAATCACTGAGAGAGGCCTCAAACTGACAGCCAACTCTCAACTCAACTCTCAACTCAATCAGCCAGCTCTTTGAGTATTCTCAGATGAAACCCATCAGATTCCATAGACTTACAGGGATCCAGCTGGAGCAGCAGATCCCATACAAATAATGAAATTTAATGAAATGAATAAAATTACAGAATGTGAAAGCCAGATTTCCCTTGCTCTGTTAACATTTCTGTTACAGCTCTGCAATGCTCTCTCTAAGGTAGCCCGGGAGCGCTTCCCTCTTCTACTACAATGCCACAGGTCAAAGAGGTGTCAGCCTTCAACCTGGAAGACAAAAGTGTGTGTGCTTGAAAAACTCTTTGTAGGTAAGAGAAAAGGAATGTAATTCTCGCCTCATATGTATGTCTGGGTGTAATAATCCTGCTGTTTATCAGAGCCACTTTTTTGGAGGTTGCTTTCTTCATATCTTTTCCCGTTTCTCCTGACTGCCCTGGACTTTTTGATGGCAGATTTTTAAGTCCCAATGCTTTTCCTGGAGAATAAGAAACAACTTCTCCTGTTTTCAGTCCAGATCTTTGTTTTCTGTGTCTCTGTGTTTTTAACTTGTCACAGTTTTAGGAACCTGATAAATTCAGAGCTTGATTTGTTTTGATTGTTCTGCAAAACCACTTCTGTGTAATTTTCAGAATTTGTAGTCAAAGAGAGAGAAGGAATTATAAAACATATGAAAATATAATATTTATTAAATAATGAAGCTTATCCGGCCAGCTTCTTGGTTGCAGTGTGATAAATCATGTGTTCTTAATAAGGAAAAGGTAACACTGTTTCAGGTACAATCCTTCTCTTATTGTCAAGATTAGTACAATTATTAAATCTTTATGGAGCCCCACACTAGATATTTAGTCTGCTTGCATTTTTTATTGGATTGAAGATTCTAATTCAGGCATAATTGTATGCCTGAATACTTTATGCTAAAAAGCACAGAAAAAGAAGCCTTTTTACAGAAACCCTTAAGCCCAAAAAGGAGAGGTTGCATCTGTTTCTGTGCAATACACTTAAAATATATACTTATATGACTTTCATAACAATAAATTCTGTTACATTTTGTATGGGTGAGAGACTTCTCAGATATTGCTTGAAACCAATCATCCATAAATGTGTATCTCTCTTGCCATTTCCCTTTCAGAGAGAGGATGTTTAGATTGCTCTTCTTCACCTTACAACCTAAACACTAATAATTGTGAAGAGACATATTGGTCACTGGGTATTTTATATATGTACCTATCATTTTCCCTTAAATACAACTTCTCTTGCTGAAGTTCTGTGTATCAGCCTAGTTGAAATTCAGCTATAGCAGTATGTATGCTGCCAAATCTAGATTGTAACCCACAGGGGACTTCATTAGTAGATAACTTTTTTTCAGTTCAAAGATTTCACTTGAGAGTTTTAAAACTCTCTAGTTTGCTAATTAGCTTATCTCCAAGGACTGTATTTAACAGTGTACAAACCTTTTTTATTGATGTGGTCATTCACACACATATCCATTCAACTTAGAGCATCACCATCCCCTGTTGCATTCAAGGACAAATGTTTTTAAACTTTGTGTGTCATAAAAAGGCTTTCCCTGGTCTATCATCTCTGCTTTTTCAGAAGGCTGCTTTTCTTCTAATGTACATGAGCATAAATAATCCAGTTTTAAATACACTAGTGTCATATATTGAATGTGTTAAAAATGAGAGTTACTGTGGCACTGCAAGGGATTTCCCACATGGTTACATTTTTTCAAAGTCCATTGTAAGTTAATTCTTATAATTCGAAAAATCAAGTCAGTCCCTAACAGAATATTAATCACAAGCCTTGACACAAGACTGTATTCATAAAATGTTATTCTGTGGATTGCACAGTTTCCAGGCTGAGTAAAGTTGCTGATCAGGTCTGCATAATCAATTCCAGTCTGCAGCAACCTAATTGTATGGAAATGGAGAGATTTCTTTTGTTCCATCAGGACTCATTATGTAGCGGTTCCAGAGTGCCCCTCCATTACTGAAGTGTTTCAGCTTTTCGGTGTCTGCTGCATAGGCTCTGGGTGTGGGTTGATGTTCCCACCCCTGTCACCTCACTCCACGTTTCTATTTAGTGATGGGACAGAGTCCATTATCCAAAAAGTGCTGGATGACAATTTTTGTGTTTTTGGTGGATGCTCTGACAAGATGAGTATCTCAGACGTCAAGATCTTTCTGTAAGTAGGTATTATGCAGTCAGTAATTTTGTTTGAAATTTTAACTCTTTTTCTTCTTGTTTCAAATAAAAACAGAGTCCTGAAGGACTGTGGTCTCACAGTGAAAGCATCAGTTCTTGGTATACAGAATTATACTCATAAAAAGATTGTAGATACATACTATAAGGAAGGAAGCTTATTTTATTGTGGTTTTACAAAGTAATTTGTTCTACTTTCTGTTCCTGTGAATGTAGAATTGATCCTTAGTGCACATCTATAGGCCTCAGCTGTCCAATTCCAACTGACTTGATTTATTGAGTTTTCATTATTTTTTTTTATCAAAGGCTATTTCAAAACTTACTCAGAGTTTTCCTTAGGAAATACACCTGCACGCCCAAATTCTTAGTCCCTGTGCTGTATTCCAATATTAATCTCTGCACTGCTTGGGTAGTACGTATTTAGATAGAACTGTTAGATATAACCCAATGCAAGTGCTATCTAAAAATAGCATTTCTTTATGCATTGCTTTTCCTCTGTATACATGGAGGAGAGAATAGATCTTTTATGCTTTTCAGATTGGGTAAGCACTACTGATCTGAATTAAGTTAAAAAGATTATTATGTCTCTGTTGCCCATTTGTTTTTCTCAGAGATTGCATCTGGGAGAGCTGACATCTTTAAATGATCTGAGTTTTGGATCAAGAGCAGTGACTAAAATATTTTTGTGAGTTACCATCATTGGAGAATTTTACTAAAATTCTGCTATTCTCTATTAGTTCTGTATTTAGTTCCTTATATATGTGTGGACCTTTAAGCTCTCCTTGCTTCACAGGTGCTGAGCTGATTGACCCCTGACACTGGGAAATCAAAAGTCAAAAGTATGCACTGTTGAATGGTCCTGAAACTTTTAGGATTTAGTTCAAAACCTCAGTTTTCAATGGTAAGACAAACTCTAGGTAATCCTCTTTTTACTGGATTTGCTTTTCAAGAGGAAACACAACGATTTTCATACAATAATTAATTTTACAAGCAGAAGGAAAAAAGTATTTCAGAATATGCCCCTGCTATACCTGTGGCAGTCATTCTTGAATGTCCAAAAGAGTAGTTCAACTAATGGAATTTCTTTAGCATGTGAAAGTACTTTTGGTGTATTTTTTCGCCTAACATAGTAACGTGAAAAAGTGTATTAAGAATTTATTAATATTGGGCATTCAGTAGACCATCTGTTATTGTGATTTTTGTCTGTTGTTTGGAGAAGTTTGACTTTATTGAGGTCAGTTTTACTTATGTATGCTCCTGTATTGCTTTAAATCATGGCTTTTGTTGTGGAGTGTGTACTGAATCATAGTCAATTGTATGACATTCCATTCAGGCTTGGTAATGACAGACTCTAGAAGGTAAGACCCAGTAGCTTGAGAATCACTACATTTGATATTGTGTCTATTCATGAAAAGTAAGGGGTTTTTTTAAATAGGTTTTTTCCCTCTTCCTTTTCCAGGATATAAATGATATTAGCAAATTCATTTGTCATTGTTCTACAGCTGCCTAAGATCCAAGGCCAAATTTACTGCTCTTTGTCTTTCATGCTTTTTAGAGTGCTATACTGTCTTCTGCTCCTGAAGGGGAATACTTAAAAAGGTAAAAAAAAAAGGTGCAAGGTAAAATGAACACTTTTTCAGTGAAGCATTCTCCTTACACTTTAATCTGATAAAACTTTCTCAACCTGAGAATCAAACCAACATAATTCAATAGGATTTATTTCAAGTTTGCTACTGAGAAAAGGTCGTGCTAACCCCTAGTTCTGATTGCAACTACTATGACACAGTCTCTTAGTGCCTTATTTGCTAAGAAAAAAACAGTTAATGCTGGAAAATTAGCTCTGAAAAACATAGAAACAGAGGAGTTAATAAATACCGTGTTGTGCACAATTACTTTTTATCTGCAATACATAAAAAGTTTCCTTGAAGGTATTCTTTATTTGTACTACTTAATGAGCAGATTTTAAAACCTGTTTTTATTTATGATTGTAGAACACACTTTGCAATTCGTATTCCACTGAACTTGTACAAAAAGCTTTGCTATGCAAGAGTTTATAGAAAGGAAATACAGGTGGTAGTGGGAATTACCTGAAGAACTGAAACAAATATTTGAGTGAAATGCTTTATGTTATTTGGGTAGTATTAATTGTATTAGAATTGAATAAATCCCCACTGCTTAGTGAAGAATTATTTTCTCTGGATTTGTTCTTATTTGTGGATTTACTTTCATTAAGTTGTTCAGCTGTGTCCTAATTTAATCTCTACTGAAATAGAACTGAAAGACAGCATTTTACAGGATTTCTGATTACACATTTCAAACAATATTAACTACCAGTTTCATCCTTTTCTGGTCTCTGAACAGTGCAAGCTATTTTTTTAATATTTATTTTTTGAGTATACTAATTGCTAAAAGGTTTTCCCTAAAGTTGTTTGGATAAACAATATTCAGAACAGGGATAATTTCAGAGGAGTATTTCATCTACAGCTCAAACTTTCTCCTGCATGCCTATATATGCTTGAATAAGCCAGTCTGTGGGATATCAAACTTTTGTCATGAATTTGTGTGCATTTGGAGAAAAAACTTAATGTGATTCAGAAAAGTAGCAGCTGAATGCTCTTTCATTTGATGTAAATGAAAGAGCAACCACTACAGTAAATGTTGAAAAGTTTCTCCTATTCATACTAGGACCAACCTCCGCTTGGATACAAATGTACAGTTTCTATCCCAGACATTCCGTGCTGGTGTAGGGATATGGTACTCTGTTCTGTAAAAGTTTTCTGAGTCAATCTGACAGGATGCTGCACTGCTCTGCAAATGAAAAGTCCTTCACCTCTCTTCACCCATTTTACCTACTTACTTGCTAAGTCTTTTCACTGAAGGCAAGAAGGCTTTGCCTCAACGGGATGCTGACACACAGATGTTGAAAACTAACTTTTTGTTCAATATCTGGGCAGACGTAAAGCTTCTTCATAGATGCCCTAGGCCATCAGAGTTAAACTCACTGTGTAACCCTGTCAATTACTAATGTGCCTGAGGGGTATTTTAGGGAGCAACTACTGCAAAATCTAAAACCAGCTCTCAACTTGTTATAGGAAATGCAAGTTCATACGTTTCGAATGCTGCTGTGCCATGAGGATCATATCATTGTCTAGGAGCTGACTGTGCCTGTTAGATGGTCTTTTTTCCTCTCACCTGGTCCCCATGTTTTCCCAGCAACAGTGAAAGATGAAAGGAAAAGTGAAATGATATTTCTAGGTATATTTTAGGTACCACATTCTATGCCTTACTCTTCACTGAAATATTCAGTAGTGGTTCTGTATATTCTGTACATTCCTCTGGGCTACTTTGTAAGCCCCTTAAGTTTGTATGATCAGCCAAGACTACGCATCTTAAGAAAGAGTTCCTTTTTGTGCTTTTCTGTTACTCAGGCAGCCCTATTTCCAACAATCAATGAGAGTGGTCAGCTGACAGCTTCCTCTTCTTGTCTGTCAAATACAAACATCTTTGTTCAAGTGTAAGGAGGCAAGTGGTGCCAATGCTTGACTGCTGGTACAGATGAGAGACATCCTGCAGCAGAAAAGGTGTTTTTGCTATCGTGCAGGCTGCTTGTCTAAACCCGTAATTGCACGCCACGTGTACCCTTGAGCAACCATCTGACTGACTTGTGGGCAGACTCCATGCCATCTGAACAGATGGGCATGAGTGTAAGCTGACAAGGGAGCCCATATGTTCCTAAATTGTGAATGTTGAGGAAGGGATTCTTAGCCAAGAATGTGCAGATGACTTTCCAAGTCTTCTGTGATTGTCATTAAGAAGAGCTGGCACTGCCAAGTGAAGCTTACTCCTTTGAGTTGACTTTTGCAGCAGTTCATTGTGGAGTGAGTTTCTGGACAGCCTTTTATCCTGCCTGAATATTGGATGTCCTTAGACTTGAGTCTTGCTTAGAGACCGTTGTGGATTTTCCACAACATTTTCAAGTCTAGTCTTTGCTTGTGATGCGTCAGGAAAGTACAAACATCTGTTCTTCACTCATCGTTTTTCTTCTCCAGTGAAGAGAGGATTTGACTGTTAGGATGTGAAGCTAGGCCAGGAAATATCTTAAGGTTTATTTTCTGTTGCATGATCCCCAACTGGTCATGGCAAAACACAGTCTAAGTAGTTGGTATGAACCATTAAGTCAAAAGACGTTCAAGTACTTGACGACAGCTGATTTTTATAACCAGAGTCACAGAATGGGCTGAGTTGCAAGGAACACTAAAGAACATGGAGTTCCAACCTTCCTGCCATGGCAAGGGACACCTTCCACTAGACCAGGTTGTGAACAGCTCCATCCAACCTGGCCTTGAACACTTAAAAGGATAACTAAAATCTAATTATGTGTTGCAAATTTTAATGTTTGACTGTATAATCAGTTACCAAAGGAAAAAGAAGTAGAAAAAAACTTTACAAATTATATGATACCTAATTATTTTGTTTTATTTTATTAAATAGTTCCTCTGGGAGATAGTAACTATAATCTCTAAAACATTGTAGTGAGGAGTAACTAGCAAGGAGTTACATGTTTGAAGAAAAATTTCTCAACTCCTAAAGGAGAAATAATATGGCTTAGCTAAATAACAGATATTAATCTTCTTTTCAAGTTGCATGAACCAAAATAATTTATGTTCCTCTAAAAAGAATGTTTACTTAACTTCTGGTAATTTTGCCTGCTGCCATAGTAACTTAAGACAATAAGATAAAACCACATGAAGGTGGATTTGTATTTTGATAACTCCAGTATGTAAGTCCAGTATTTTCAGTCAAATTAAAAATAGTGATGATATTACCAATCACTGTTTCTATTGTTCAGCTAAAAAAAAAAAAAAAAGATGTAAAATGAGGCTAGTATAACAAGATTTGTTACGAAATCTAGAACTACTTTGTGAGGAAAATGTAAGAATGCTGTACATGGCAGCAAATCTCTTTCAAGTTTCCTGTCAACAGAAGATAGGCTAGTATGGCTTTTTGTCAGTACACTTGGAACCCCGCCCCACCTCAGTGTGAGAAATAATATCCCCAACTTGGAAGAAAAAGGTGACAATCTGAGCTACAGTTGAGTAACTTGAAAATTAGTCATTAGTGGCAGAAATCTCTGATACATTTGCAAATAAACATAATGTATGAGCACTGGAACAATGTGCCACATTTCTTTAAAGAAATCAGATTCTGATTTGATTTGATTGGCCAAGTACCATCTGTCATCTTGGCAATGCCAGCAGGGTCCCATGTAAATCAGCACATTCCCAAGTTCCTTGATTGGAGCTGCAGCAAAGTGAATGGAAATCTCCCAGGCTGAATGCCTCATTTGAAAAAGCATTTCTTTCCCTGATTTGTAGTTTGTCATTAATAGCATATACTGGAAGCTGAAACTGAAGTTCTGAAGGCTTTGCAAAGACGCCCATGCTTGCTGAGATCTAACACTGCTGTGTGAGTAATTGCTAGTTAGCAGCGTGAGCATTTCCAGGCTGCTGACACTGTGAGCTTGACAACTGACAAGTTTCACTCCCATGCCATAATAACCCACAATGAAATGCAAAGCAGAAAGCAAAGATTGCAACTTAAAAAGAAGACAAAAGAAACGTTAGTGAATCTTTATTCAGTGCTGCTGGAACATAATTATCTTAGCTTTAGAAAGGTGATTATGGGCAAGAGGGAGATTGCTGCTAAAGTAAGCACAGGCATAACTATGAAGTACAGCTTTGTTGATGATTCCTTTGACGAGTACCGCTGCATTGCAAGGGAGTTGGAGGGTTTCACTTAATATGGTGGTGCATCTCTTTGTAACACTTAATGTCTCATTACAACCTTAGTAGAAATACAGCACCTTTATGTTTGTTTTACTAATTTGATAAAAATTAGTGTAGTGGACTATACCCTTTAGACACTTTTAAGCCCAGCCTTCTTAATTCATTTTCCAATAAGGCTTTGGGAATGAAAGAGGGGAAGAAACAAGTGTTTACTGAAGGGGATTAACATAATTTTTGCCAAATAAAAGACTTATTCTCCTTTTACTGAGCCAGGTGGTTCAAGGTCCTCCATCCCAGAAAAGCACCTTGCCAGGTGCTGCACTGGCACAGCGTAGTAAACACATTTCAGCTTACTTTGTTTTAATGTTAAAACAGTAAACCTGTACTCTCTGTCCTTTTGGAACATTCATCTCATCCATCTTTAGTGCTCCCTACTGAGAGTCCATGTTCTCTTGACTCCTCAGTCTGCATTGTTCTGATTTCTTTGGGAGACCATTTCCGCATTTCCCAGATCACTCAGAGTTACAGCAGTGTTATGCTTCTTCCCTTAAGAAGACTATTACTGATTGATGAGAGGAAGAAATAGCTACCTAATATTCAGTTGTTCTAATTTGTCGTATTTGAATTCTAGACAAACTTCCATTTTCAAACTTGAAATTACTACTTTCCTTTAAAAAAATAAAAAATTAATTATAACATAATTAATTTGCACTACAAAGGCATTTTTCTATCTTGCAGGTGATAGATTAATTTAAATTATTTGAAATAATTTAAAATCTGTTGATTCATTTCAAATTGGCCATTCAAAAAAAAAAGAAAAGAAGTTGCAAGATTTAAAATTTCGTACTGAATTTAAATATCTTGCAGAATAGGTATTGAAGAATACTTTTAGACTGCTATTTTGCTGGAAAGGCATATGAAAATAAGTGTCTTTTTTCTAATGCTGGAGGATGACCATGAGAGGCCAATAGGTTGCTGACTTATCAAAAAATACTATGGATATTCACTAGTGTGACTGAGTTGTTGCAGAGCTCAGTAACTCGCTTATGATGAAGGCATTTGCATTTATAGTTCCAGATTAAATAATGTATCTTTTAAAACTTGCTGTTCTTTCAGTTTTACATGTTGCTGTTTTTTCTTTTTCTTCCTCTCAAGGAAGGACTCATTTTATTTGGGTATCTTACCTGTTTCAATTCTGCATTTTATGACATGAAGATCACTGCTCATCTCCCCAAAGACGAGCTGGTTTAAAACTCAGCTTCCCCCACTCCCATATGATCTGATTGAAAAGCTACAAACATAACTAATTTTCAATTACATAAAATGCAAATTGGCTAGAGAAAGTGGAACAGGAAGAAGCAGAACTTATATACAGCTCTTCCCCTGCCCACTTTCTTTTTGCAAATGACTGCTTCTCTATCTGGCTTCAACCATCTCAGCAACTTTGGACTGCAGCACACAAGGTAGTCTGCCTGTCTGTTCCCAGCTCTTGCCCCCGTTTTGCACAAGCTAGGATTTTTCCCCAGTACCACCTCCCATGTCTCTGGAACCTCTCTCAGTAGCTGCTCCAGGGGAGGCACATCAGTCCCCTGCCCTAAATGTTCCTGTGTGGTATCTTCTCAGATAAATGCCCTGTGTAACTGAGGACTAGCATAGCTCAGCACTGAGAAATGACTTCTACCTGATAATGCAACTTGCAGCTTTCCTTAGCATTTCTTTTGCCTTTTTGGCTTTAGTCTAGATTGTTAATTCGCTTCTAATAGCTTGATTTTTCTCTTTTTTTCCTTTAACTCATTCATTTTTTATCCTTCCGTTTTCTTATATAGTCCGTGGTAAATATGAAGATTTTATTTCACTTCATTTTATCCATATTATGTAATATATAGAGACCTTATTTTTTTGCATATTTTTCCTGATTTCAAAACAATTCTTTATGCTCTCCCATGTAATACATAAAAGCAATTGAAGCAAAGCTCATTTGCAGCTTTAGAATGACTGCAAGATATTGAAGATGGCTCAGGGTGGAGTGTTTGTAAGGTCACTAATTCAAAGGTCTAGGTTAGCTGGTTATTTCATTATTAGTGCCTTCGGAACATCTCTAAGATCTTACGGTAAGGTTTTCCTTGATTCATATCACAGCAGAGATTTTTCATAACATCTTGTTGCCTATTTATGCTAGGATCTTGGAAATTCAAAGATTTATGGGTAAGTGTTTCTGCAACAACTGTTATTTCTCTCTCTGTAATCTCATACTTTTCAGAATTGAGATATTTTCAAGCATTCCCTATTGAGACAAGCTCATGTTGTATCACTAAAAGCTGTTATTTCCAAATGAAGTTAGTGCTCCCAAAATTTACAGTTGTTTTGAAGAGTGAGATCAATACAACTATCTGAGTGTTTAGGCCTTGTTTATGAAGGAGTGTGCTGAGTTATTCTATCTTTAAAAGAAGTTTTCAGCTTGCATCAAAGTTGCCATTTATCTGTAAAGCTTAGTATGATTTCATTAAACCTCCAAAACAAGAAGTTTCAACAGGTTCAGCTGAGATGTGAAACTATTTAAATCATGATAATCACAATGGGAATAGTAATAGAACTTGCATAGTGATCTGTATTTTCCCAGGACATGGTAGGTCCAAATACAGATTACAAAAGGAGGAAATGCAATCTGGAAGAGCGCTGCTAACAAGGATACAGAGGTCATGGGCTATGAAGGAAATCAAAATGAGCTTCTCTGTTACAATGCAGCAAAGAGGGACAGACATGATGAAAACAACTGATACCAGAGTTTGGATAGCTATTTGAATTGATTTAACTGAAATTCAGCCTTCTGAAAGTAGAACGTGTTGTCCAGATGGGTGGCCTAAATTCCTGCTGCAGTCTGTGGAGAAAAAGTTCCAGATCATCCAGATCATCATTTCCTGATCCTGAGAGAGGTGTCTAAGAGATAGGGATGAATTGCTTTCTGGAGTTGCCCTCTGTCCTCTCATGACTATAGAGCGACTTTGGAGACTTGCTTAGGCTAAGGGTCCAGCTTGTAAACAGCTAAAATGAGATGGACTAATATTTAAAGAAGGAAGCTGAAAAATCGAGAACAGAGAAGAAATCAACAGAAACAGTATGAGGGCTGAGCATAATTTCAGAATGAAAGAGAGCGCGCAATATGCTTTGTTTTATCTAAAAGATGATTTACATGAAATGTGATCAGTATGGATAAGTGTTTTCATGGGAAGAAGTTACTGGGTATCACAGAGCTCTTTAGTCTAACTGGGAGCTGCAAAACAAGAACCAGCAGCTGGAAGACAAAACTAGAAACGTGCCAGCTGAAAATAAAGTGTGAATCATTAAGACTAAGGATGGTTAAACTGTAAAATGTGATCTTGGCAAGTCTTGAATTGCCTATTCTGCAGGCTTAAAGTCAATATCAGGCACTAAAATGTTTAAACCATAACGAACATTTAAAATGTAATATAAACTGCTAGGTGCAAAATATCTGGCTTATGATACTAGTAGATCAGATTAGGATTTACGCACTTCCAATTTAATGAGTAATCATATCTCTGTCATATTTCTGTTTGATATAACACTTTACTGTGCTACTTTTTGGATACTGTGATTTATTCTTTTTTTCAGTCGCTCAAGTAAGTTCTGATGCAGGATTTTATTAGTTTTCATACTCTATTTTTTTTTATTATTCCTACATAAGATATAGCTAGGAACCCACAAGAATGTGTTGTCAGTATGGTGATATATTTTATTCATAAAAAGCTTCGATTTAAGCTTTAGTTTTAGGAATAATACCAGTAAACTTTTCAAAGCCACAATGACTTTGTCCTAGGCTTTGGAGCTAGAAAACTTCACCAGTCTAAGAAAGATAGTTAAACAGTCTCAAGCTAAGCACGAGTATAGCATAGGGCTTTGTTGTTTCCTATTTCAACCTGAAGGCAGACTCAGATCTTATGAAGGTCAAAAGGGCTCTTCTGTATTGTGAGCTTGGTTTGTGTGCTGGTCAAATAAGTAAACATTTTTGTTAGGAGCTCCCTGAGTGCCTGAACTATGAAACACTAAAAACATACAAATGCGTCATCAACCCTAATATGACATTTGCACTAATGATATCTTTAGGATGACAGCAAGGAAATCCCTGTGTTGAAATCCCTGTGTCAAAATCCCTGTGTTTCCCTTTAATTCCTCCCAAGGAGTGCACATCAGAAATCTTCCTCAGATGCAAAAAGCATATTTCATTAATTCATCTGTTAATCCTCACTTTCTTGTTGATC
Organism: Aleadryas rufinucha; assembly: GCA_013397815.1. NCBI lineage: Eukaryota > Metazoa > Chordata > Aves > Passeriformes > Aleadryas > Aleadryas rufinucha. The sequence continues at coordinate 25,141 of VZTH01011201.1, forward strand.
CATGTATTCTCCACACTGGGGACAATTATCATACAGATCATCTTGCTTTGAGCCTCATTTCTGGTGGGCAGAGCTGTTCTGGCAGGATCATTTATTCCAAAGTGAAGGGCAACTAGGGGAGTTTTTTCTGTGCTTTCCTCACTCCCACTTCCTATCAGCATTTGCTCTTGCCACAGACACACACCTCATGTCTTTTGCTTATGGCAGATATTGTACATCTTCTTCGGCTGCAACAGTCTGAGTGACAGATTTGACAATTCTTACACGGAAGTCCAATAGTCACTACCTTTTCCTAGTTCTGGTGTAAATCTTAGGCTTTCATTCTGCTGTCAGCAGATCATTCGGTTCTCCTTCACAGCCTAGCAACAAGTCATCCTTATTGCTCTTTGGTTATGGTCCCTTACTGTCTTAGGCTTCCCGCTGCTCTTATCCTTGTCACTTCTGTGTTCCCTTACTGCTCTCCTATGAACCGCGTCTCAGTTTCTCTTTCTCAGGTGTTCAATGTGAATTTGATGCCTAAGGGGATAAAAACAGTTTGTCTTTGCACTCTCTGTAGTCTCAAATTTTAAAGGTAGATGAGCAAAACCTGTCCAGATATACTTTGTTTGGTTTTATCACTGACTGCTCGTGTGTTTTTGATGAGGTCAGTCTTTTGTGTGTGTTAAAACTTGGTTCTCAGCCTGTGGAAGTGATCAAAACAATGAGATGAGCTACAGCACTCACTTCGGAGACCCATCTCCTAGCTGCAAGCCCTATAGAGTAACAGGGAGTAAAATGCATTCATCTAAAGTAAATGATCAAGGAGCTGCTTGTTCCTCATCAAGAAGTTAAGTTTGCATACTGCTGCTTCCTGAATCATTTATGAAGAGAACCACAGTCCCTTGGAGGATGTAGCTGAATGAGTAGCAGTTAATCTGCAAGATTGATACCATCTCCAACAGGGAGAATGGCACAGAATCACATTGTGAGAATGTACATATTTTGTGAAATTACTTCTCAAGGCATATCCTTTTGGAATCTGCAATCCTGCAGCAGTGTGTGCAGAGTGTAATTGCAATCTCTCTGAATTTTGATATTTTCTAGGACGTCTTTTCTACTATAATTTTCCCATACAAAATGGCAATAAAAAAGAAAGATTAAGAGTTGAAATGCCAACCGCTGAAAAATCCGTGAGTGCCAGAAGTAAAATTACAAGTCTAAGTCAAACCATTTGGGTGTTCACGTTGTGCAGAAATCTTTATTCAGGTGCTTTTTTCTCCCCCACACCCTCAACACTGTATTTTCCATCCACTGGTACAATGAACTGCTTTAAATGATCTGTTCTCTTACGGAGCAATGAGTGACCATAAGCCTTATTTACTGATTGTCAGCAGCTCCCAGAGAGGAATCATCAACCCAGGTGAAGTTGTGCCAGGGTAAGCAGGATTAGCAGCCCGACTCTTCCCACTGTTGCAGTATATGGACTTTACAGCCTGATAGATGAGCTTCAACTAGAAAGGAGTCACAGCCAAAAGACAACAGTAGAAGCCTGTACTTTGAAATACTCAAATACAGTTTTGATGACAGAGCCTGGCACAGCATGAGGATTTTGCCTCCCTGTCCTGTGCTTGAAGTCAGGCCCGGGAAAGTTTGCTCTGCTGAGTGGGAATGTGTCATGGTCCCTGCTGGGCTGCTTCTGGAGATCTGCTGCTCCTCCATTGCCTCCCCAGCCTTAGGCAGACATGGAAACAGGCAGAGCTGAACAGATAGCAGGTTCTTTTCTACATCAACAAAAGTGGCTATAGCTGCAAGAATGTTAAGTCTGGCACTTGAGCCTAAGGGCCTCCATCTGGAACCAACACCCTTCATCTCAGCTGCAGGGATGGACTGACTCCTGCCTTTTTACCCCAGCAGCTGGTGGGAATGGAGAGCTCTGGAGAACTCAAAGGTCCCCCAGTTTCCATAGTGAATCTTAAAACCTACTCAGCTGAGCTGATGAATTCTGACAAGGCTGACAATACCCCTGAGGGTGGAGTATATACTGCTGTCTGACACATCCTTGCTAAGTGTAGGCTCTGTATTATTGTGTATTGCACTTGGTATCTGCAATGAGCCAATGGAGGATAACAGCTGGCAGTCTATACCTTTTATGTAATTTTTTCCTGTTGCAAAGAATGGGTTTTATTATAAGGAACTGCATTGTCTGACTAGCCAGCTATTTAGTCCTAGTCAGAACACAGTGAAGAAGTGGGAAATTGCCAGCCTAATGAACTATGATCATGCAAAAGGTGATCATGTCCCTAGGGCATGTCTAGGGTAGGCCTAGACTGCAAGCTGTTTTGGTGTCCATAGGCTCAAGCTTTTGTCCTATGGAAGGCTAGAAGGGGAAAGCATCCACTGTTCCAAGAAGAGCTTCAACACTTTAAAGAGTAAATCTTGAATATACATTTCTTTTGGGTATGAATTGGGTTATGCTGAGTGTAGTAGCACTTGAAAGACAGAATGTCAGTAAGTGATGGAAAGACATATCCGATTGCCTCATGGGGAATCACAGAAGCACAGAATATCTGGAGCTGGAAGGGACCCACGAGGATCACTGAGTCCAGCTCCTGGCCCTGCACAGCACTGTTCCCAAGAATCACACCATGTGCCTGATGTCCAAGTGCTTCTTGAACTCTGTCAAGCTTAGTTCTCTGATCACCTCCCTGGGGAGCCTCTTCCAGTGCCCAGCCACCCTCTGGGTAAAGAACCTTTACCTAATGTCCAGCCTAATTCTCCCCTGAAAGAGTTTTATTCTGTTCACTTGGGTTCTATTGCTGGTTGCCAGAGATAAGAAAAAAACCCTGCCCCTTTGCTTCCCCTTACGAGGAAGCTGTAGACAGGAATGGGGTCTTAGATGTAACTTTAGGATGAAGAGGCTACCTGTCTAGCTAAGGTGGGTTTGCAATGGTCAAGTATTACCCAAGAACTGTATTGGTTTTTACTTTTTGCCATTCTGTTTCCAACTTTTTAATCCAGATCTTGATATTTTGCTTTGATAGAATATATTTGCAGTATTTTTCATGCTCAAGTGTCCCTCTTAAGAGTCAAGTCCAAATGAAGCTTACCAATTCTTTGTACAAACATCTTCAAAGGAGATGAATTCAATCTAACTGGTGAATGGAGAGGGCCACGGGCAATTGTGTTTAAACACCTCCTGGGACATACTGAGAGGCTTTAAAAGCTACATTGGAGAGGCTTTATAGAGACATTGTGGCCAGCTTCTTGCTTGTCTCAGGCCTCTTCTTGCAGAGGGAAAGAATCTCAAGGCAGAAACACAACTTAGAGCTCCCTGAGTCATCATATAGACCTTGGGTTGTCTGGACATTATTCAACAGAGAGGAGGAGGAAGAGGGCTTTTTCCTCCTTAAAGATGGTGAGAAGGGCCTTCTATATAACAGAAGATCTTGGCTTTGGGATCAGAAGCACTAACTTGTATAGTATAAATGTAAATATATCACAGAGTCTAGTTTAATTTGTTCTTTTAAATGAATAAATGACTAATTAAAAGTCTTTTGATCACAGGCATGGAGTGCAGCATGCTGGATATTCTCTAGCACTTCTTTTGCCACTAAGGAGCATGGGAGATCAGCATAAAAAAGGCCAAACCACAGGTATATGGTGAGTCGTCAAGGCACAGTGACAAACGTTCACCCACTGATGATCAACAAACTTCTTACTATTTAGAAAAGACACCAATCAAATTTAAAGGTTAGAAATTCAAATATATTCAATACATCAAAATGACAGGATAGATTACTTACAGTAAAGTAACTCCTCTACAAGTATATTTGAGTTCTCTCTTTCCTCAAATGAGCTGTAGTTGCACATCTCTGTTTATGCTTCCTGAGGATGGGCAGACTCTCCACCATGCTTTTAGAAAATTAAAAATCTAGTTGTTCTCCATCATCTCTGTTAACTATGCCACATCTTACTGAAGTGTTGTTTTCTTGACTGTTTTCACTGTTACCTCTTCAGGTTTTTACACCCTACCATTTTCAGGCTTCTTTCCAAAACAGCTGTCTCAGGAGAGACTCTCACCTCCACCTCAGAGCTCTACACTAATCTCCACACAGTGGATGACTCTGTGGAAGCTAAATGAAACTGTCTTTAGTGACTGCTTTCTAGGCAGACAAAATGTAAGCAAGAAGTGAACACACCCTTCAGTGGCAGTTGAACAAAGGCAGTTAAATCTTCAGTCATCAGAACTCACAGGTACCTTTGGACAAGTCAAAACAAGCAAATATTTTTCCCATACCACCACAAACCCCTCTCTGTTCTTTAGATAGTATGTCTTTCTTCCTGCTCTCATGAGTAACACTAACAGAAGTGGCCAGTGCTGTTGGAAATGGCATTGTTTAATATCTTTTTTTATACCATGTGATGTCAATACCAATATTGGTTTCAGGTAGCTGAGCTAAATTTTTGGTGTGGATATCTGATAAATGTACTCCAGTTCTCATAAAAAAACGTGGAGAAAATAATTAAATATTTTTCAGTGATGTGGGAGATCCTTCCTCTTCTGTAGGAGAAGTTATCCTTTTTCTTTACTTTTCTTGAGGAATATTTTAACACTACCGTAGAGTAGGAAACCAGAACGGAATTATTCTGGCTATGGGACTTGTTTTACTTGAGAATTACCCAGCATAGTAATTTTCTTGCTGCCTGGGACTGGTAAATGTGATTTTTATCCTCCAGCTGCAAACAGGCAAGTACCCATTGTCATGGTTTGTGGACTTTATGTGAGGTGATGATGTTTCAAGTAAGTGCAGATGCATGTTGCGGTTTGCACACGTAGGAGCTGTGGCATGACACCTCAGGAGAGCGTGAAGAAATCTCTGCTATGGTGGCAGCATTCCATTTCTCCTTGGCTTCTGATTGATTTAAACTGCCTTGCTTTACTCCTCCTCTGAGGTATTAATTGTGGATCTCTCACAATAACTGCTCTTGGCCTTCCAAATTCAAGAAGATTATTACTGTTTTGATGTCAGCTAATATTTGCATTGGCTGTGACTAGGGCAAGGTTGAGCTGGCAAATGAATGCTGTGAATTTACGTATGAAAAGGTTGTGTATGTATGAGAAAGCTAAAATATATTGATTTCCCTAGACAAAATAATGAAGGATTTTAGGGCAGATTTCTGGATTAACATTATTTGGAAGGAATATGTCTTTGCATTTCCTACTGCAAATGTTTGCTGCCTTTATTCTTTGCTGTGGTATTTTTCTGGCTTTTTCCAAAGTAAGTTTCTGCAAGAGGGTTTAACTTTTTTGTGTTGTGTAGACTTTAGTGTGTGTGTGTGTTTGGTTTTGTTCTTTACTTAAAAAAAATTTTTAAAAACGTTTTTATGGCATTGTCACCATCTGTTAATTTACTAGATGTTTGGGAAAATACAATTTTTTCCCAGCTTTGTCATAGATTGTTTTTTTAAAATGAATACCTATGGAAAAAATTTCCTATATTTCTGAAGAATGTTGATGGAAAATAGTAGAGATTATGTTGATGGATCTAATTTACAGATAGTATACATGTATAAACCTTGCTGCTGATACTGTAAGCTTTGTCAGATATTGCTATAATAATCCTTTTAAGTAATTTGTTGCATCAAACAAATCCAAATCTGTTATTCCTTTAACTTCTCATCTCAATGTTACCACACAACTGGCAAAGCAGTTTCCCTTTTCTGTCCTCACAGGGAAGGGAAGCAATGTCATCGACTCAGCTCTCAGTTAGATTGATTAATCTTAATACATTCTCCAATCTCTGTTGATTCCTCTATGATCTGATTGATACTTTGAAATTTATTGTCTGCTATTCTGTTTCTTTTGGCAGCTCTTATCCACAGCTTTTGCCAGCTATCTGGAACCCTCTGGGAGGCCTTGTCTGCTGAAGCAACACCACTTTTCTGCCATAGGGTTTTCAGGTGAATAGAAAACAGTTTTTGCAGTTGTTTTATATTTCTTTTACTTTATAGTTGTCCCCACTGCTCTGTTGCTGAAGGCTAGCTCTGATATAGACTCAAAGGGAACAATAAAGAGTATAAAATGCTCACAGGAAAGGAAGGCACTACAAGATTGACATCTCACCTTAGTCACATCCATATATGGGAGCTGAGTCATGCTGCCTCTTTTGGCATGGCCAGCGTCACAGGTCTCTGAAGTAAAAGAAGCACATAGAAAATAAACCCTCCTTTGCTGAGCAGCTTTAAAATTTGCTGCACACTCTAATACTTTCTTCTCAAAGACAATACTTTCTTCTCTAATAGCATGAGCATGCACAGTATTAGGGTGAGGTAAACCAATTGTGACACCACTTTCATCCTGGGAGTCTCCCAGAGAACACAGGTAATTGAAACTTGATAGCCTGGTGACACCTGGTGTTGCTTTACAAGGTTGGAAAAAGAAGCCAACCAAATGTGCCTGTACAGTTATAAATAATCCTCTGTCAAATTTGGTGTGTAATTTTGCAACTGGATGCAGAAGACTATTATTTCTGCCTCCTATATGTTCTGCCACTGGTTATACAGAACTATACAAAGATGGGTGTGGATTTGTTGACCTATTTATTGTGAATATAAACCTAGCTTATCTTTGTCTCTCTATTGTCTTTGTAGAAGACTGGGAATGTCAAACAGAGCTAAAATTAATCACTACACGAGTGTTATTCAGCATGATAGATCGTGGTTTTAATGTATCAACAGCCTAGTGACACATCAAAGAAGGCCTTTAGGAGCAATCTAGAGGAGAATAATGAAGGAGTTTCTTGGATGATTTGCTAAATTCTTTCTAAAAGGGAAAAGCATAATGGAAAAAAAGTATGTTTGAAAATGGAAGCTATCCAACAGGCTGATTGGAGTTAACTTCTTGGAACTGAATATGAGATAATTGTGAAGATGGAATGAAGTTGTGAAGAGCCTGTAGAGAGGGAGCAAGTACCTGATGAACAATGCAGTAGATGGCAGAGCTGTGAGAGTGATTCAGAAATGTGACAATCGGGAGGAATGATCATCAAGCATGATTACTAAGTACAGAATAAAGGCTACAGGAAAAGCCTGTAGTATTTCTTTTTGTGGGAGCTTGTGGAGGGGAGAGTTGCTTCTTCATTGTTAGATAAGTTATGGAGAAAGAAGCTGCAACATGTAACAATGTTGGTGATATCAGTACTGTAAGGGGTTTGCCTTGAAGATTATGCTCTGTTTATACCCAGCAGACAGAGCAGGATGGCAGTACTCATGGCTGTTGAGATATAATGTAGTGATGAAGGTTTGCAGAAAAAATTTGATGGATGCTTTATAGCCCTGTTAAGCTTGATATGAAACCACTTATTAGATCACAGAATCGTAGAATGGCTTGGGTTGGAAGGGACCTGAGAGATCATCTACTTCCAATCTGCCTGATGTGGACAGGGACACCTTGCACTAGACCAGGTTGCTCAGAGCCCCATCCAGCCTGGCCTTCAACACTCCTAGGGATGGGGCATCCTCGTCTTCTCTGGGCAACCTGTTCCACTGCTTCACCACCTTCACAGTAAAGAATTTCTTCCTTGTATGTAATCTAAACCTACTCTTTGCCAGTTTAAAGCTGTTACCCTTTGTCCTGTCACCACACTGCTGTAAATAGTCTCACTTCATTCCTTTTCCCCACTATTTTTGAGGGGGAGCAATCAGATAGACAAGATTATATTTAGAATTGCATAAGATAGGTCTACAGGATTAAGGTAGATCTTTGAACAGTCTGCAGGAAGATGATACTTACATTTATGATTGTCGATTAAATAATATTCTAAGGTAAAAGGGGATATGGGTGAGAACCCTCAGAATCTGAAAAAGACAGAGATGAGATCTTCTAATGGAAATAATGAATATATGGGATACAAAACTATATGAATGAATGACTTTGAGGGTCTCTGATAGAATTGTAGAGGAATATGACTTCTCCTGAGCTCAAAAATAAGAGTTTTCAGTTTTGCTGGTTAATAGGCTTACTTTTTGCAATTTATTTTGTGTTTGCCCTGTGTAATCCAAAAGAATATTTTCTTTGGAGAAATTTTTGACAGTTCAAATAGTGTAATGTATTTACAAATGAAAGCAATTCAATGTGTAAACCAACTGTTTCATGGTGAAATAATTTTAGTAAATAATGTTGACTCTCCATATAATAGCCAAAAAAACCTGGTGCAAAATTACAAATATTTTTCCTTGCTCTAATTGAAGGCAAATGAAGAAAAACAGGGTCATATCAGGAGACCATACACTGAGGCTGTGGCATCTCCTTTGATGCTGTGGAGATTAACCACATTGAATGGCTAGAGATAGGCAAGGGGTTTTAATTTTTATTGACAGAAAGAACTGATTATTTAAGAATGTTTTTTTATTTAAAAGTGCCTACCATTATATTCTGGTTGGAATTTCTACTTAAACCATTGACTAACCAGCCACCAAACTATCACCTGCTTCATGGTCCAAGCGCAGATCTGGAATATGTGGGCCTAAATTAAAATTCCTTCTCAAACTTAAAAAAAAGGACAAGAGATGTAGTGGTGAGTTGGAACCCCCTTTCAGAAAACAGGATGTCTTCACTGTCAATCTGCCTGGATTCTTTTCAGGTTTTAATGTCTAATTTCTATTCTAAAAAATATCTCAATGGCAGATTACTTTATTCCATTTTAATTTAAAAGCTGTTTCTGTCCAGCTTGATATATAGTGTTAAGCCTGCAAGCTGCACAGCACTGGGAGCTAAGTATCCTTGGTATTAATAGGGTAAGGTGTTTTATCTGCATGGTTCTATACACTAAATATTATCTGCTTTACAATTCCGCTGTAAGGACCTTGTGGTGAGAAAGATGCTGAAAGGAGGCAGTTTGGAAATACAACTAATTACTGCATCTGAAAATTTATCATCAAATATCATCAGTCTGTATGTGTTGGAAGAAACCCAGCAATATGCAAATTCCTTCATTATTTCCATTTTCTTATTCAAAATAGCTTGTGAACTTAGATTTTATTGGCAGCATTCATGAAAGGATCTAAATGTTACAATGTCGCAGTACTGCAAGGCGCCATTTGCATTATATTCAATCAGTAACTGCCATGGTGACTGTGCCATTGAGATTTTTACACGTGTTTCCACATACTTTGTGAAGAACATGTTGTTTCTCCCTTGCAGATGAAGGAACTCTGGGAGAGAGAGGTTAAGAGACAGCTGAAACCTCAGAGTGGATCAGAAGCAGAGACTTAAAGGGAGTCTAAATTTGATTATTTCTTGTTTATGCTTTTATTCACTGGACTATAGTCTAGCTCTTAAATTCCTAATCCTTTTGTAAGTAACTGATGAGGTGGTTGTTTTGCTGGTTTGGACAGCTGGATAACGTTTTATTTGAGTGAAACTGCATTTTTCACACTCAGGAGCTTAATAATGTAACATGTCTTACTGGGTGGGTGTTTAAAGTTTCTGTAACCAACTAAAGTGAGAAGGGAGCAGAGATAGCAACTAAATCCTTACACTGAGACAATGAAAATTCCAGTTCTTAATAGCACTCCCTCAAATCCTATTTTAATTTAACTTTTTTTGAAATATTTCAGGAGGAGAGATGAAAAAATCACAGGGGAAATAATTAATGGAAACAAAATAAGTAGGCATCCCCACACAAAGAAATAGCATTTGATGAACTTTATGCCTAGCTCCTGTGTTCTCCCCCTCTCTTGTGAAAATGCATCTTATACAATTTTTTTAACTTGTTGAAAACTCCTGTTCTTTACTTGTTTCAGCCTCATGCTCTGGTTGCACAATGGTTTAAGAATCTTTAAAACAAGTTAATTTCTTGTTGGCTAAGACATGAATGGTAAATCTCTGTTTAGTCTTGCTGTAATTCCTTTGATTTACTGGCAATATGAGACATTGCTTTTGAAGCGAAAAAGGTATAGATCTGGGCATCAGATCTACGTGTAAAAGTGATGCATGGTGCCTCACAGCTTTTGGGCCTGGCAGAGCATTGTTGGCCAGACCACTCCAGGGTAGAGCTCTCACTCAGCACTTTCAGTGCTGCTACACGTGGGAAAGCTGCAAGTTTGACAATACTGACCATAGCAGTCTTGGCTTTGGGTCCCCTGGGCCAGGCACTGAGAACTGGCACTGCTTGATTTGCACTACCCTGAGGACAACCAGAGCTCAGCAGGGATGCAAACAAGAGAGCTACCCTGTGAAGAGCCTGTGGGAAATCATAGAAAGCCACCATCTTTGAGGAATTTGAATTTTAGCTACTCAAGGAACTAGTGATAATGTCAAAAACCCCCTCCAAACAGTGAATTTTGAACAGTAAACTCTCAGTAGGAAGTGCAGATGACTCTAGAGATAATCAATTGGCTAACTGAAGCCTTAAAGGAAGTGAAAGACAAAACCCTGTTACCAAGGAAAAGTTTATGTGGTAACTTACAACACTTCATGAGAAATATGTTATCAGTGTAACCTGTTTATGTATTGTCTTTCACAAGAAGTGCAGCAGGCCAAACACCTGGGACAAATTTTGCTTATAATACATCAGTGACATCAACAAAAGATTTGGAAAGACACTGTATTCATACTCAGCGTCACAAAATGTTGCAAAACTGCTGCCTTTGCAGAGTTCCCAGCAAAACAGGAAATAAATGAATTTAAAATTGCATGAGAAGCAGGAAATAAATTTGAAAATAATGTTAGATGCAGAAAAATATAGAATGCCACCTTAGATGCAGGAGCTGGAGGGGATCAGATTTTCAGCCTAATTGTGAGGTAGAGTGAAGGCTGGAGAATGATCTGAGAAAGTGATCCTTGGAGGAGGTGATCAGATAACATGAAAATTCATGGACTTTTTTGAAAGCCACACTTCTTTTCAATTTATGTTCAGAATTTCTCTATAATAAATGCAAGCATTCTTGCATAAATTCTGCTCAAACAGTGTGGTATGAAGCTAGGTACCAAATACTGTGTATTACCATTCTTGGAGTTTAAAGACTTGGGACATAAAGGCCCATTTACTTTTTTATTATCTTTTTTTTTCTTAATTTCCTTCAAGCCTGGAAGAGTCAGTAACCATGGAATTTATGCTTAAAAGACTTCCAAACAATATAGTTACTAAGCTTTTTTCCTATTTTGCGACAAATGGTGTGAATTAACAAGACACTGCAGAAGTCAGCTTTCTACACAAGTTGCTGATAATAAAAAAGTGGTTAATAAGGAACAGAGGACAATAAGGACTTCTAGGGACACTAAACCCCAGCCCCCTCAATTACAGGCGCTTTGAGAACAGAACTTTGGCCCAAAAAGCCAAATCCTAGAATGTGTACTCTGCCCATTTCACTCCCCTAAGTAACTCTCTCCTCTCAAACTGGAAGCTTGGCATTGAAAGCAAAATGGTCACTGCTTCAGGGAGATGTCAAAGGGAGAAATCCATACTGTATTCAGAATACAAGGTCATATTGTGGGAGGCTTTGATATCAAGAGATTTGGACGGTGCTATTTCCAGCTGTTTGCAGGAATCAGGTTGTACCCTTCAGTGCTAAGTTGGCTCTCCCTTTTTCCAGAAGGAATGTCTTTTGCTTACCTTTCCAAGGAAAGATTAACTTTGTAGGTCCAGACTTTTTTGACTATTTCCATTCCCCCTTGCCCTCTAAAGACCACATCCCCCAGAAGAGAAAGCCTATCAGCTCTTGGAATTTAGTAATGAGACTTGAACTTTTCTGCAGAAGTAGCACGCAGCATTATTCCTGTTATACCTATGTCCACCTTGCTGCATCACTGGAATCTTGTTTTCACTATTCCCCCTTATCCTTTTAAATAAGATGAAACTACAGAACCGGTATCTGAGCTTCCCTAAAAGCAAAGCAAAAGCCCAAACTAAGACAGTGAAATGTTTTAAATACTACTGCTCAAGCCTCTGAAAGGAAATTTGCTTCATGCCTTGAAATAAACATGCCTGTGCCCAGATCCCTACAGATAATTTTGTGATTTCCCCCTGCATCTGTGAATATTTACAAAATCACTGACTCTCATTTTACTTTTCCAAATGATGATAAGACAAATCTACAGCTACCTTTTTCAGAGTAGGCTCACCCCTCTAAATACTTCAGAAAGGATATTTTTACTGTATTTTCTTGATTTTCACTCATTTCCAAACTGAAGTTCAGGATATGCCATTCCACTGAATACTTATCTCCAGATGTTTTATTTAAATTTATTTAAATCTGCCTTTCTAATTGGATATAATAATAGCCTCTGGTTACCTGAGGATTATCACTGATTCACTGATGTTGGAACATGTTTTAACCAACATCAGCAGTGCAGCATTTAAAAATAAATGCATGAAATCAAATGAAATAATGGATTATTGACCAGCTACACATTCATCTTGCAAGGCTGAATCCAACAATAATAATTTGTCACTGCAGTTTGAAGTGTTTAGCCATAATATTTTAGATGATAGTACAAAAAAACCTTCCAAGAGATAAAACTGCATAGTCCCTCAGAAATGTAATTTGCTGCATTAATCTGGAAATTAAACTGAGGCTTATTCTGGAAATAATTGTCTAAATTTTGTAGTTTGCATCATGATTTCTTTTGAAGGAAGTGTGGATTGCTGCTCTTATAGGAGAGAAAAAAGTGTTGTACACGTTGGAGTCTTAATCCTTGTATACTTCATGTGCAAATATCTACAAATATTCTCAGTTTCTGTCTTGAAAAAAGGGGATATAGAACAGAGGGGACTGTGTAATTTAATCCAATTTGCTGCTATTACCAAACAAATCCACTGAACTCCATCTTGCACTTAGTTAAAGTGTTTTCCCTCTCTGCTTCTGTTGAAGGAGGTTTCCAAAGTTTGATTTCTTTGTTGTTTAGAAATATTCTTTTCACCTCTGGTTGAAATTTATTTATGGTCACTTTATAACCATTTGCTTTTCCATTGACATTGACTCTAAGTGAATAGTCCCTTTTCCCTCCCTTCTGTTTACCTTTTGATCTATTAATAGAGAACTTTAATATCCACTCTCAGACTTCTTTTCTCTGGGTGTATGAACTAGACTTCTTTTAGTCTTCTTTACTAACATCAGCTCTCCACTTCCTTGATCATCTTAGAAATCCTTCTCTGTATCTGTTCCAGATTGAATTAATTTTTGTTACCCCTGGGAGATGAGGGTTGCACACAGTATTCAGGGTAAGGTTTTGCTGGGGCCTTGTTAAGGAGGCTGATACTTACAAACATTTCTTTTGCTGCATTATCTACCTCTGTATAGTTAATGTCCTCTTTTAAAATACGAATTTTTGGGCTGATACTACTTTTCAAATATATGAGCCAAAATACTCACAACACGTGTATGTGTCTGTGGTGGTTAAAGAGGCAGAAGGGGTTTCAATCATCTTTTATTAAAACCAGCTTTTTAGTAATTTGCTTTCCTGAGTGTAAGAAAATATTGGCAACAGGAATTTATTCTGGGCACATGGAAAATTCTGTAAGTGAAATTCAGATTCTGGCTTTTTCTTGTTACAGAGCCTGTTGTAACAGGAGCAGTACCCAAACCCAGGTTGCTGAGTTCTGGACTATTAGTTTTAGTTTAATGTATGTCAGGAAAAGAAAGAAAGCAAAAACTCTTGAGTTCTGCAAATTGCAGTGGCATCTGTTCAGTAAAAAGAAGTAATGCATAAGTAAATGAATACTATCAACATATGGTGGCAGCTCCTAGATCTGTTTTGGCATGGAAGTAAAGTAAGGCAGGCTGAAGAAATGTTCAAGCTAATGGATAATTCTGGTTCAAACAAGCTCAGCAGGTAGTCACTTTCTGAGTTTTTTTCATGACTTACTGAGGTTTGTGGAAGCCATTTTCCTTGTATGTAGGAGTGAGGATCATCAGGTGAGGCTCCTGGTTGTTATCATGCTATTTCCTTTTTGCTTTTATGAAAAATGGTTTCTCAGTATAGGAAAGAGTGGCTTGTAACCTGTGACTTCTGGCAGGCTTCCCCCCTGCTGACCTTCAGGAAGCAGATAAATATATGTGAGAAGGGTTTAATTCATCTTCCTCTAAACCCAAGCACTCTGGGTTAGAGCTAAGGCTTTCTCTGCAAAGAGGATTTCCTAAGCAGTTCAGTAGAACCCAGTTCCAGCAATCTTCAGGCCACGGAAGTAAAAATTAAAGCCCAGCTTTTCCCAGCCGAATGAAATCCCTGCAAAGCTCTGGGTCAGGAGAGTATGAATAAGTAGCCCATGTTTTAAAACAGGGCTATTACCTATATGCCAGATATTGCCTTTCTCTTGCAGCTCTCCTGTTTCTCTGTTGTGACAGCATCTCTTCGAGACATATTTTTAGCTCATAGTCTGCCAGGCATTGATTTATAACCCGATCCTGGTAAAAAAGTCCTGGTATCATTTCTGCTGCCTGGAGCCTTGCTGAACCTAAACAAATGTCTTGATCCCTTTGCATGTTCTGTCTCTTCAGAGATCTTCTTGGGTCCCTCTTTACAGAGCAGATCCTCTTTCCTCCAGGCAGCACCAGCAGTAAGCAACTGCATATGTACCTGCACTGTCAACCCATGGTGGGCTTTCTTTCATCAGCAGGCAGAAACACAGGCACATCTGACCTGCTTGCCTCTTACCTCAGCAACCTCCTGCCTCCAAAGTGGAGCTGCAAGTTTATCAATGATTAACTGACTTAGATGGTTTTTCTGGATTAATTTATTTAGCACAGCAGATCTGGTGAATGCTGAATGGAAGCCAAAATTTCATTAGCTTTCTTTCCTTTCTGTCTTTAAAATAACTGGGCTCAAATCTGTAACAACCCCGTAATTAGCTAAGTGTCAAAGGTCCACCCTGCATCTTTTTTGAAGTTCTGAACACAATTTGGAGATTAAGCAAAGGTTTTCCAACTCTTATGGCAGTTCACCTTTAAATAACTGCTGTCTACTTATCCCTGAATAATTGATCATTTCAAATGAGCTGGGGTACTTTTAAGCTAACTGTGCTCAGGATAGGTGCTTGTTTTGTGGAAGATTTATCAAGGTGGTAAAGTACTGATCATTCTTATAGGAAACCCTAGGTCTTAGGCTGGCCCAGCTGTGTTGCAGTGTTTGTTGGTTGAGGTGTTTTATTCTTTCAGCTATGGAAAGGAATTTCTGAGAAATGAAAAATCAAAAAAATCAAACTATGCACTGATGGAGGAGAAAGGGAAGAGAATTCATGCTACCAAAATTCAGAAGCTGAAACAAGGTGCTGGGGTTAGGTTTATACACAGGGCTCCCTGTGCAGTCCGTGCAGAGTAGAGGTGCTAGCCTGCCTCTTCTGAATGTAGTGGCACTGAGGATTAAACTCTGCAGCTCAACACCTAAAATTAGGATGGTTTCTTTGCACCTCTGTCCCTCTTAACATGCAGCTATGTTTTCTAGAGGCAGAGAGTCTGCCTGGTGGAGAGTGACCATGAGGAAATGAAGGTTTAAGCTGTAGATGGATCACAGCAGGAGCAGAGGTGTTTGTTTAATGAAAACTGCAATATATTGTTTAGTAGGCCAGCCAACTTTTGAGTGAAGATTAAAAGTGTCACCATAGGATACCTGTTTATGTATGGGCAAAAAATGCATCAATAATAAGATACACAACTGTAAACTGTGTACACATTATACAAGCAAAACTTAAATAGCTTTTCTTGTCCTATTGATTTTCAGCTTAGTTTGTGTATTCATATATAGGAACTCTGAGTTTCTCCAGGTCACTCATGATGCTCAGGGGTTGAAACATGCTTGTGTTTGGAAAACAACCACTGGAATTTGGTGTCCAGATCCCCTTCACTGTTTGTGATGTAGGGTAGGGTATCTTTCTCCAAGGCTTCAATTCTTTTTATAGCTGCTTGTACTTGAACACTGAGTGTAGCAGATCAGGCTGTAATGATGTTTGCACTCATTTTGCTTTGATGCAGATGACTAATGGGAGGTGCGAGGCAGCAGGGAAAAATCAGAGGCAGCAGGGTTGGAATCTTGTGACATGGGTGGTGAGGCACAAGCATCCTGAGCTTCTTCTTCTCTGAAAGGATTTCTATCTTCTGAAAGACTTTCAAGGTTCACTCTTCTCTTGTGTACTGACTGACAGGTTGCATTTCAGGTGAAGAACTGGTTGTCCACATCCAGAACCATTCTGAAACATTTACCTTGCTGTTTTTAAGATTACTGTAACTCATAATAGTTTAAAAGATGGGTTGAAATGTATTGTTGAACTGGAAGTAGCTAGATGCATTTTTTTCTTAGGGGACAGTAGAATTTAAGGTTCTATTAACAAAGCTGAGTCAATGACAGAGCTGTACAATAGATGGAGAGAAATAATTTATCCTAAAGCTCTAGGGAAACTTGTGTACAACCATTGCCATACACAAAGGATTCATTTTTCCTTATATATTATATGATAAATGTGTCATGAGTTGTCACCTAAACACATGAAGACTGGAAATAAAAAGTGGTATTTTGCAATTCTGTAGTTACTGAATCTACCATCTGATGTGTAACCAGGGTAGGGAGCTCCTCTAGAGAATTCACTGTTACAACACGCTTTTCTAAAAATTGTTCTTATTGTTGTCTCTTCGTATTGTACCTTTTCAAAGGCTAGCTTCTCCTGCTGTTTTTCTGGGTTTGTTCTCTGGTTCCCACAGCGTATGAGGGACCTGTCTGGCTTAATTTAGTTGAAAAAAAAGAAGTGCAAAATAGTTAGATTTATACGGTGGCAGCTGTAACAAGAGAAAGAAAACAAATGTTATTTATATTAATAGGCAGTTTGCTCTTCCAGTGCAGCAGTTTGTGCTTTCTGGTGTCGCTGCTGGCTGCTGCCAGCCCTCCCAGCAGTGATTCAGGATCTCTTAGTCACTGAGCAGGGATGGACTGGGGATTTCTGCTGGCTGGCTCATCAGAGCCAAAGGATTATATCTGGCTAAAACCATGCTGAAATATCAGAAATATAGGATGATGAAAGGAAGCTGAGCAGTGCTTTTTGTATTAGGCAGAATTCAGAAGCAAAGATGAGAGATACCAGCATATTTTTCACAATGACTTGGTCAGAATTTTACAGCAGTTGTAAGCCTGGGCAAAGTTTGACCTACTAGGTTGTCAAAGCTGTATTTTCCTCTAGTTCATAAACAATCAAACAAAATATTTCTTCTGAAATTTTCCTGCAACATTGTATCATTGTCTACTGTATGGATGTAGTTTGCCTTTCTGATCCTATTGGCTGTTTTCTGCTATATATAATACAATTAAAGATATAGTAAGATGGTAATCAAATTATTAAAACTTTACTATGTTAATTTCAACTATGAATAGAAAGAAGGTTTCTCAATCTGAAGTTTATGAGTGAGGTAAAAAAAAAACAACCCAGATTCCAAAGGAACCTCTGGAAGCAGCATCAACATTAACAGTGACTTCCTATGTACCTTTACTTGGGTAGCAGGTAAAATATAGTGTCTTCTAGTGTTGCTTTGATAGTAAATTAGATTTTGTAATGGGTAGCAATAGAGCTGTAGGCAGAACCTTTGCAACCTGTAGCAGATATTCAGCAAGAGACATCTTTGGAAAACCAACCATATCCTGGTGGGCTACATCAAAAGCAGTGTGGCCAGCAGGTCAAGGGAGGTGATTCTTCCCCTCTACTCCACTTTCATGATACCCCACCTGGAGTCCTGCATCCATCTCTGGGAACCCCAACATAAGAAGGATGTGGACCTGTTGGAGTGAGTCCAGAGGAGGGCTCAAAGATGATCAGAGGGCTGGAGAACCTCTCCTGTAAAGACAGGCTG
>VZTH01011201.1:53093-70408 GCA_013397815.1 Aleadryas rufinucha
TTCTGTTTGGTATCACTGCCATAGCTATTGTTGTTTGTTTGCCTTGTTTTATTTATATAGATATAGATATATATATATATATTAGTAAAGAACTGTTATTCCTATTCCTCATACATTTGCCTGAAAGCCCCTTAATTTCAAAATTATAGTAATCGGAAGGGAAGGGGGTTGCATTTTCCATTCCAAGGGAGGTTCCTGCCTTCCTTACAGACACCTGTCTTTTAAAACCAAGACATGCTTTAAGTTTTAACCTTTTTATATTTTTCAAATCCTGTACTGCCTAGTATGTAACTGAAATTTCATATGGCCTGTTAGCTACTGTTCTCTCATGCTGGTTAGACATAACAAACCCCTCTAGGTTTGCGCTTCAAGGACACCTTGTTGTCCCAGGCCCCAAAATATGTAAACTAAAGCATTTGAGTGGAGGGGCAAGCTTGGGGGAATTACATCATTAACTGAAATTATAATTCAGAATTAACCCTGATATGCAAATGGACCAAACCTATAAAAGTGTGAAAAACCTGTAACCCAGCGTCCATCTTGGGTGTAGCCTCTTGACTGCCCAAGGTGTACCTTTGAAGACCCTTCAAATAAATACCTACTTTTATTCTCTTAATCTTGTCTAGCCTCTGTTTTCAGGTAGCCACTTCAAGGCATCACCAGCTTTGTCATTTTACCTTGTTCCCAAAGCAATTTGTATTACCACCCTGAAAAAAATGCAATATGGTGCAAAGATGACCTTCCCAAACTCTATTATCTTTTTTTTTTTTTGAAATGAATTAGAAATAGCACTTCAAGATCCTGATAAGCTAGATTTTTCTTTAAATGCCTACCACCAAAGTAGTTACTTTAAAGGAATGATTCAACATCATTATTATTAGAAATTATATAATGACTAATATGATTCTTTTTTTATTTTATTTTTCTTCCCCTTAATATCCTTTTCTACATTTGTCTCCTTTAATATTCACTGTGGAGGCCCAGTAATACCCACAAGTGGAAGCAAGCCTGGGAAGATTATGCTTGCTGAGGAAACATCAGCATGTTTGCCAAAGTGTGTGATGGGCAATTATGTGGGCTCAGGGTAATTTTTTTTCTTAAATATTCTATTTTTGTTTTCTTGTGGGTGTTTTTTTTTTTGAGGAGAGACTATTTGTGTCTCAGAGCAATATTAATTAGATCTTCTCTGGAAAGGCACAGAACCCAAAACTCATTATTCATTTATTTAAAGAATGTGAAAGCTGAAGAGGTGACACTGTGAACTTAATTTAAGACCATTTCATGCTTTTCCTGGGCATTTATATCTGCTGCTTGGTTGTGCCCCAGCTGTGCTTCCTGCTGGGGAGTGTGATCACCCAGGACCATGGTCTGGAGTGACTGGAGATGTCCTGCTGTACAAGTGCTTTGTCCTGTCCTGAGCCTATACAAGATGTGATGTGTTTGTGGGGTCTGCAGCTACTAGAAGTAGTGGTAGTTGCCATTTGTTATGAAATGGGTTGTAAAAATACAAAAGAGTTTTACTGAATAGAGGATAAGATGCAGAATTCAGTTAGAAGCCTTCCAGTTGCTGAGGCATTGCTTCCTTTCTCCCCCCGCCCTCTCCTCCCTTCTCCCTTGAGTCTATCCAGGAATGGTTCTGAGTTATTTAAGTAATAAGCTCTATTAAAAAATAAGGGAATAAAATAATTATAATTTAAAAAGTAGGTGGAGAAGAAGGTAATGAGAAGTCCAGGGATGGGAAAAATGAAAACAATACCAGAAGAAAGGAGGTAGGGATAGAAAAGACAATTGTGGCTTTAACTGTTAGGGAAGGGAGGGTGCCTTTCCAATTCCAGAAGAAGAAAAAGAAGCAAAGCTGCTAAAAGACTTTTTCTTTAACTACTCAACCTGTTTCACTTTTAAAAGCTATTTTTTTTTAGAGTGTGTGAGTAAACTTTAAACAAAACATATTGAGGAAACTGTGCATGTTGCCTTTTATTTACTTTCTTTTCTTTTTTTTTTCTTTTCCCCCCAAAAATAATGCAACCAAGGCCAAGAATATAATAAAACTCTTATTTTATAGGATCATCCAATGGTTTGAACTGGAACGGACCTTGAAGATCCACCAGCTCCAACCCCCTTGCCCTGGGCAAGAATACCACCTGCTAGACCTCGTTGCTCAAAGCCCCTCCAACGTGGCCTTGTACACTTCACACCAGGAATAGGGTATCCACAACTTCTCTGGGCAAGCTGTTTCCAATATCTCACCACTCTCACAGGAAAGAAATTCTTCCATGTATCTAACAGAATTTCTCCTCTTTCAGTTTGAACCTCTTACTACTTGTCTTATCACTACAGTTCCTGATAAATGAATAATGTAATTTTTAGCAGTTAGATTTTCATAAAATATATTAATACTCTGGATTAGTACTTAAGCATTTTCACATTTTCAAAATTCAAGTTAATTTTTAATTATTTGTATTCTATACTTAAACCGTTTCTTTTACATGAGGTCCATGAATAACAGAAATTGTACTGCAAATTTATCTTACAATAGAGATAAATGGATCTGAGCAGTTTAATTGCTTGAAATTATTCTTGAATTTGTTTTGAATTTAGCAAATATTTCCATATACTGATGCTCCCCTTCCTGCCCAGTAGATTAGGGGTTTGAATCCTCCTCTCAATTAGAATTTTTCAAATATAATGCTACAGACTATGCATGACTGAAAAGGTAGGTGCATTTATGTTCTATTGATGCTGTTTGGCTTCATAACAGATATTTAAATATTCATGCAGCTAATGAGATATGCTATAGTTGGATCACTTTATAGAGAACTGCACTACATCAGTTTGAATTCGTCTTTGCAGTATCTGCTCCAGACTGCATGCTAAGCACTGTCTTGTAGAGCACTGATGGATGGGCAGGTCCCAATACTGCCTGTTGATGCTGTTATGCTTCCTGATGTTCTTCATATTCATGGAGCAGGGACTAGGAATGGGAATGTACTGCACTGCTGCAGCCACTAGATTATAATGTAATTTCTTTCTGTGGCTCAGTAATTACATAAGAAAGTTGTACAAAGGTGGAACATACTCTGCAGAAGATATTGATAACTTCTCTTCCCCTATGCTTGACGATGTGGATTCAGTCATTTCAGGGAAGGTAAAAAAACAGTCTGGGTTTTCAGCAGAACAAAGTGGGTGCCCAAATAAAGTGCTCTGTTGTGCATCACAGGCTCATGCCC
The DNA here is from genome assembly GCA_013397815.1 of Aleadryas rufinucha. Taxonomy (NCBI): domain Eukaryota; kingdom Metazoa; phylum Chordata; class Aves; order Passeriformes; genus Aleadryas; species Aleadryas rufinucha. The sequence goes on from VZTH01011201.1 coordinate 56,321, forward strand.
ACATCCTTCCCATTTCTGTTGCATTGCTTTTTTATAGATGCCTCAGTCAGTAAATAGTCTACTCCACATTTTCGCTGCCCACTTCCCATTTAGGATCTAAATTTAAAAAAATGAAGCATTTTGTAGACTGTAATCCTGGCCAAGTACTTGCTACTGATGGTATAGTTATTATAATTATTTCTTACTGTTATTATTGTTTGGGGAAAAATTATGAATGATCTAAAGCTCCAACGTACAAATCTTCTACAAGTACATAAATGTGCTCAGGAATGCTGTAACGGGGAAGCTAATTTGAAAGGAAGTGGGAAGAGAATTTAGGTGTAGTTAAGTAGCAAATAGAGGTCAGCTGAACTGGAATGTGAATAAAATGAAAGGAGGGAGTAAGCAAGAAATGGTTATTTACTTATGCAAATTGCCATCTTTCTATTTTGTACAGTACCTGAATCTTCTTATTATTTCCTATGGCAAAGACTAACATTGGCTTTTTCCCTTCTGTTCTTCATCCCATCCTCTCCCTCTTCTCTTTGTTTTTTGCTCATAAAGTGTTATATGCTCTTAGGCTTTTATATAATTCTGTTTACCTCTTGTGAAATAGGTTTCTGTGGGCTTATTTGAAAAGCCAGTTCCTTCTGTAACTACAATTGCATAGCAATAATTTCCTTTAGGTGGAATTTAGGGTATTCAAATACTCTTGTAATTTTATTAATCAACCTTTATAGCCAGATTATAGCAGAATTTCTACTAATACCTTTGTATTAGCTGTTGAACTTGTTTCAGTCAGCTGTACTTTATCCTTGTAATTGCAGCCTTTCTTTAATAACCTCATTATTTTGTAGCTTTGTCCTTGTGATAGTCTTACTCTTCTCTTGAATTTCTAAAATATTAACTCCTGTTGTATGTCTGAAGCATTTGTGCAGGATGCCACGTTGTCATTGTTGTCACTGAGGCACTACTAAAGTTTCAAATTCATTCAGCCCATTGCTTTTATAGATGATCTACAAAATAGACTTAGGTTCTGCTTCTGCTAGTTTGTTGGTATATATGTTTGTGCCTGCTTATTTAAAGTTATCTCCAGTAGCCAGCCCTCAAGAGCTGGGTAATTGAAGACTTGCCCTTCATTTTCGATGTTTTTTGTTTTTGCCTGATTGCTAGGAAGTGACTGGACATTCTCCTCTGACAGCAAGTCTGTCTTCTCATGTGCCAAATATCTAATGCATGTTTTGTTCATTAAGGTGATTCTAGAGAATTTCATCTGCTGTAGAGACCAAAGAAAAAGATAAGACCATGCAAATGGCCATGATGGGTTCAAGAATGAATTTGAGGAGCTCTAGTTGTGTCCCCTCTGAGGACCTCGCCGATTCCCAGCCCCTTGATGAGGGGGAATGTTGAGAGACACCACTGATGCTGTGCCAGCGCTGCTCAGCAGTAGCCAGAACACTGGTGTGTTATCAGCACCTTTCCAGATACCAGTGCAATGCACAGCACTGTGAGGACTGCTGTGGGAAAATAAGCTCTATCTCAGCCAGACCCAATACACAACTTCTTGAAACAGAGTGATCATCCCTCTCAAAACTCAATAGCATTAGGACAAGGAAGACAGAAAAACTCTAAAAAGAGAATAAGGTGGAACTTCTTGTTTTCCATCAAACTATTCTTAATATTATCTTTGCATTTTCTTTTCCTTAAGTTTTGGAAAATGAAATTCAAGCTGCTTATGCCCTAAAATACGCTCAACAATAAGGACTATGCATGAATCAGAGCTTTGAGAATTTTAGCAGTGCTGTTCAAAGGTCACCCCTGCCTCCTTGTTTTTAAAGTGTTGCATCAGTTATTAGGATGGAGACAGTACTGATGTAACTGTTTGGACTGAATCACCAGATTTATTGTCCTTTGTTACTTCAAAGTCTTTGAGATACTTAGGTGGTTGAGACCTTAAACCTTAAAGAGGATGCTGCAAAGTCATTCTCAATACCAATGCTGGTGAGGACAGGTGTGGGGTCAAATGCTTGGCTCAGGCCTCTGTTCTTCTGTTTTTAGGACTTTAGTGCAAATAAGAGAAAAAAAAGGGCTACTGTACAACAGGTGGTTGATTTTTTTGCATACTGTTGTCAGTCCTTTACTAATATAAAGTGGCTTTTTTTCCCCAGAAAAATCTTGAATTGGTTAAAATATTTGTATCTGCTGCTATTGGATACCTTCAAGAGGATGTGACTCAGCTAGCACGTAGTTAAGGAAGGGTTGCTGTGAGCTGGTCAGCAATGAATATGAACATGAGGCTTTTGAACTGACAGCTGTCAACAGGAGCAGTACTAAATGAGTCTGATTCCCTTTGTTCAGGTCCTTCCTCTGCGATGACGGCATGCCCGACCATCAGGGTGCTATTTATCACTCTCAGTTTCATTGGCCATAGGAGATAAAGCAGCCGCAGCAGCAGCTGGGGAAGATTTAGATTTCAAACTGGGAAGAATGGCAGGTGCCTAGGGACAGCAGAGTGGTAATCAAACACAAGGCAACAAGTGTGCCAAGTACTTGAAGCTGGTGCTGCATGACAGCATCTCCTTCGGACAAGCAAGTAGTTATCAAAGCAGCAATCTTCGCGCTTTCTCAAGCAGAAGGACAATTTTTCCATCACTTAACTGCTGTTTTAAAGCACTTAAATGAGAGGTAAGAGGGTAACCAGCAAGGATCTGTCCATATAATAGATTTCAATTAGATCCCCGTATCAGGCTAAGTCTATAAGTCTGTAAAGGCTATAATTAGAATTTATAAAAAAGATTTATTTTGTGGTTTTGCTTACTTTGGGGTGTTTTGGACTGACATTTTGGCTCCATTTCTTCCACTATATTTTATAAAGGTCTACACATTCTGAGACGATGATACAGATAGCCACTCTGAAACTGCGATGTGTACATTGGCGATCTGCGTTACTGCGGTAAATCATCAGTTCTTACAATAGATGGCAATTTTCTGCAGTGGGAATTAAGAATTAAACAATATCATTGCCCTTCTGAGAATAAGGCTGGATTATCAGTGCCAATTGCTGAATCAAGCCAACTAGCCAAGTGTTAGCAAATTATCCTTGGAAGTTATTTATACTATCGCTTTGTCTAGTCTGACAGAGAAGTCATTTATCTAGCCATGAGTATGTGATAGCAACTTCTATTTAATTTCTTTCCTGTTCAATGCAGACCTATTACAACCTAAATTCTCTGGTGATATTCTCTAAAATGTGCAAAAGTAGCACAGACTCTTGATTAGATTCCACTGGCCTAAGGACAAAAAGAACCTATTGCTTTCCCTGTGGCATGTTTTCTTCCTTATTCATGCATGGCTTTTGCTATTTCAGCAACCTTTGGGACATTAAATACACCACCATCTTGGCATTTCTTATTTCAAATGCTGTAGATATGGAATGCTTTTCATTTCTGGTTATTTCCTTTGAATCATTTTTTGGGGTGATTAAACACATTTTTATCTCCCAAATATGTAGTCCGGTGAATATAACATGCTTGAAAACCAATCAAGAAATTGATGAAATGAATTTGAGGGTTGGTATATAATACTTCAATGATGGTATTGATTGACAGGTGGTATAAGGTTCTGCAGATGGTATTGCTCTAGCATGGGTTGTTCAAGTACGACGTGTCGTAGCAGAGCAGGGAATGGGGACTTCCTCCGAGGAAGTTAACACAGGTAACAAAGACCAGATATTAACTAGACAGATACTATTTGGTAGTCTGTTTCATTAGGATCTAGTTAAGTATGAGGGTAGGCCTAAAGTAATTTTAAAAGCCATCTGCAAGAATTTTGCTTTCAATTTGCAGGACTTTCAGGTGAGCCTGTTCCTTGTTAGCAAATTCCTTGGATACTAGTCTCTTAAGGGGCCATGTCAGAATTACCCCTTCCAAGAAAATGTGGCCTCTTTGTGCTGTGAAATTTGTTGAGGTAATTTTTTTTGTGGAATGCTGACAATGTACATATCACACAGCAATGTACATCTGTATTAAAAGTGTATTCATAAACTTAGCTTTTCATCCTTTCTTCCTTGCTTGTTGCTCTTTACTGGATCAGGGAGGGAGGCCAGGTTCTTTTTCACTGCTGTTTCAGTAAGTTGTTATTATAGGATCTGAACAATAAATGAGCTTTATTTGCTGAATGCTTTCTAGAATAGTTTCATTGAAATTGATGGAACAATTGCTTTATGTGCTGTATATTAAAAAGTCTAAGAAAAATATCTAAGCTGTTTTGCACCAGGGGCATTGTCTTTTGCTTAGCTTTTAGAAGCATTTCAGAGGCTTTTCCCTCCTAAAGCTATCTGTCTGTAAACGGTTGCTTGGATAGCTGAATTCATTATGATAAAAAAGGGTATTTGGTTCTGCTTGCTTAGCTATTGTGAAATGAAAAATAAACACTCAGTATCTGTTCATTAAGAGGAGAAATCTCAGTAAAATATAATCTTTCTTTTGTTTACTGCCAAATATTTGCTAGTTTCCAGTGGGACGCTTGCTTACATTTTCTTACTTGTTAGCAAATGGGCATTCAGACTTTAAGAGCCAGCCCCTCAAAGATATTAAATACAGGCTTGCCATTTGTTTTCACAGGAAACTGAGAATCTAAATAAATGTGAGGCTCTAATGCTCCATACTGAGAGGAGTTCTAGGGACCAATTAAACAAAGCAGGATGGGTGGGAGGGAGAAATGCTGACATGGAAGCTTGAAGGTAGTGGTACTGATTGATTCCCTCCTGATTAAATGAGACAATTGATAATGTAGTTCTTTGCTACCAGGTTAACTCACCAATGTTTCCTTTTTAGATCCTGTTCTTATAATAGGAAAAAGCTGAAAGACAATTCTGGTTGCTGACACTTGCATAACTCCAAAGAAATTCAGTTATCTGAAACTTCCTTCTGTTGCTTGTAGAACAGGTTATATACCTGCAGTTTTATGCAGACCTATGCACATGAGAAGTTTTGTTTTGTGGAAAGTTTTAGTTTCATTTTATCACTTTTTTAGTTCTGTGTATACTCTGACATTTTATTAGGCATAAGTTTTGTGGTCAAGGAAGGCGAGGGTGGTAGCAGAGGGTAGCATTTTGTGAGTCTGTGAGAGGCTATAAAATTCACCTTGTGATTCTCCTGGTCATCTGTCTTGGTGCTGTATTTCCAGGGAGTTGTATCTGAGCTGAAGAAACAGGAATCTGTTCGCAGAATAGCAATGCAGGATTTATGCCAAAAGAAAACCCAGTCAGCTGACTATTCTGTTTTCTAAGACATACTTGTGTCACCAGGTCATTTGTTGAAATGGCAGAAGAGAAGGAATATTGAGGATCCTCCAAAAGTGTACCCATAACTCAGTTTTGAATTCCCATGGAAAGAAATTTAAGTGTGAAACTAGATGGGAATTCCAACTAAAATTTGTGCTTCATTTAGAAGCTCTAGGTAACATGACAGACCCACCCCTTGCTACTTGTTATGATTGCCAGTACTCTGGTACAGCCAAAAGTGTATGCTGATTAGAACTCTTCATTACAGGAACTTACTGTTAAAGCAGATTTTGCTGGAACTCCAGAATGGACATAAACACAGTGTACCTTATGCTGAACAGTGGTTGCTGAGAAGTGGCACTTTTGGGTCTATATTTAGCACCAAGTTCTTTGGTGACTAACTTCCATTTTGCTTACTTGCTTCCCTTCCTTTCAGATGTAGAAAGAAGTGTCTGACTTATTTTGAAAAGTAAGTTTCTGTTTCTTTGTCATATTTTTAACTCAGCAGTAACTAAGGAGAGCCTCAGTCACATGTCTCAGTGTCCCCTAATAGACTCCTACAAAGAATGCAATGCTATCATAGAAGTATCTAATTAAGACTCTCTGGCTATAGGCTATTTCTATTGGATTCATCCTAGCACTGCCTGCAGGACAGACTTTTCCTGGGGAAGAACAAGCCATGCACTAGTATATATGGAGTGGCAGCCAGCAGGAAATCATCTTGGAAGAAGAGGACGTAGGTCCAGGCATGGACCTTGGGGATCAGTGTTTCTGAACTGACCTTTGTGTGCCATCGTATTTTCTGTTCAGACTGAAAGTGTGGTGCCAGAAGCCTCCCTGTTTCAGTTAATATCAAATGTGTCAAATAGCTACTTCTGGTCAGCAACTCAGCTACTGCCTAGAGATTGCAGCTGCTAAAATTGCACTGAAGTGTTAATTTCGCTACAAGGTTTTCTCAGAAACAGCTGTTATTTTTATAGGGTCTTGTATGGATTACCAAGAAACACTTTGCCATTGATATTTTTATTTTTTGCAAATTGCAAGCTAATTTGCCAAACTTCATAGAATATGCACTAGGATAATATTTTCTTTAATTTTATTTTCTTTAATTTTATTTTCTTGAAAATTTTATTGTTAGGATTTAAATAAATAAATAGCTGTATCAGCCAATGGTAAAACAGAAGTCTAGGATTCATAAATGTTTAGTTTGGTAATGGGTCAGAAATGTGCCTTAAGATGTGGCAGAACTTGAGGAGGTTCTGGTAAGTGAAATAAAACAATGAAGCTTGTTTGCTTATTTATGTGAAAAAGTGCTTATTTTTAAATTCAGTCTTTCTATCTACTCTGTTGGGAAAATTCTCAAAACATTTTTGTCCTGGATATTAATACATGGCTTGATATTTTGAACAAGCACTGGTACACAATTCAGGTAAAATTCAACACGTGCCAATGTGCTGTTATTTCCTACTGATTTTGCCAGGAATGAGAATTTTTCATAGAAACCTACCATCATCTGGGCCAATTTTGAAATACTCTCTTTCCATCCTAACATTAGCTCAATGTGTTGCTCTTACTGGGACTGCCAGCTGATGATCTGTCCAGTTTTCCTTGTTAATTTTTATTGCAATATTCTTTCACTCTTCCATGGATTAAAATGTTATATAAATGCATATCATACTGTTAGAAATTTTGACTCAAGGCTCATCAGCTTTGCTGGAAAAATAATGTGAGGGGGAAGCATGAAATCAATAGATTTGAAGTTTTTGCTAGGGAGGAAAAGGGTGGCCAAGTGAAAAAAAACACCTCTTTCTTATTCCTACTCCCTTTACACCAGGCCATTGCCACTTTACAGTTCCCTTTTGCAAAGAATGGATTCATACAGGGCCAGGTACCTCCTGTGACTCTCTCCTACATTTTTGCTAGTTCAACATTTAGACAAGACAACACCTAGGCAAAGATTACAGCAAAGTCTACTGTTTTCAGTAGGAGGCAACTATCTATTTCACTTACACCTAAAGCTGTTGGTTCTTGTCAGCAGTTGTTTCTCCAGGTGGCTTGTGATGGCAACGTAGCAGGAAAGGAGTAGGATACTTAGGGATTGCTCCCTTAAGCATAACAAAGTCACAAAGCTGCAATCATGCTGGACACCACAGCTCATACTGATAGATTCAGCTGAAAAGGGAGAGGGTAGCATTAGAATTGACAGCTGGAAGTGCTCAAGTGCTGTCAAAATCACGAAGCTACTTTAAGCCATTACCTTTTTTTTTTAATTAAAAAAAAATCTTTTATAAGTAGGAGCCTGTAAAATTTACTTTATGAGCCTTTTCTCTGACTGTGGAAGCTAAAAATAATAGCTCCTTGCACTAGGTTTTAAGTAAGACACCTAAAATATTGAGACACTTTTATAAAGCTGAAGCAATCAGTTTGACAGCGTTTGACAGGGACAACACCACCCTCTTTTCATGGTTAGGAAAGCAGCCTTGGATATGTTGCCCTTTAAGCTGCAGTTTTACTGCCAGAGGGTATTGGGAAATACTGTTCTGGGTTGGAGTGTGAAGTTTCCCACTGTGACAGGGAGTGACCTGGCATCTCCTGTCAGTCATGGCTTGAGTGAAAATCTATGTCGCAACGTGGTTTTTCTGTGTACAAGCCTGCTTGTTAACTCTTGTTTATGTCTAAATCCATGGTTGACATGAGACTTTTCCTTCATCCATCCATTGTTTAGCCTACCAAAGCAGTCATGGCAGCTCCTCTCATTGAGGTTGTACAGTCAGAGGGGCTTTAGCAAACATTGCTCAATGGAAACAATAAGATAAATGCGAAACCCTTCCCTGTCATTGTTCTGTGAAGCTTTAATAGGTGTAGCAGTGTTGGTTTTACTTCAAAAGGAGAGTGGGCACAAAACTTCAGATAAGGTGATAAAACAACCTCCTCCCCTCAAAACCATGCCACTTTACCTTGGCCCCTCCTTCCCCCTGGTTTATTTGTATTTTCTGTCTTCTGACTGCAGAAGCATTAATGACCCACAGAGAGTTTGATTCCCCTTTGCATGGTCCTCATGCTGTGCTAATATACACAGCAGACTTTGTTTCTCTCAAGCATAGAGGGAGAAGTACATAAGCCTTCACAAGGTCACACCTCCAGAAAGGCAAGACAAATGAAGGACTGGAAATGCTAGAAAGTACATTCATTAGACCTGGACTGTATCAACAGTAATAGGAATAGGATGCAAAATCTGTTTTGGAAAAAGAGAGGCTGTCAGAGAGAGCAAGAGAATTACTAGTAAAGCAAAAGAGATATCTAAGTCTGAGTTGGGGGAAGGAAGAGGCTGAAGGTCTTTTGCAGTCATTATCCCTTTCTTCTTTGCAGTGAAATTGCGTTTCTTGTTTTAATGTATTGCTTTCAATGCTTTCAATGCTGTTGAAGGCATACTGCTTTGCAGGCTTGGAAGGAGCTGTTCTTCAATGACCCCAAGTACCCTCCTGGTGTCCTCACAGCAGATTGATGTAGGCTGTATCTGCTTCCCAGAGGCTTTCACAGCTCTATGAAGCTTAAAAAGAAGTTAGAGTCACGTGGCAAAGAAACAATATTGTAAGATAATTTCTGGTGTGCAACTTGAGAGTTATGGCATGAAAATCAAGCTGAAATATAGACAGGATCTGTGCAAAAGATGCAGAGGAACTTGAAATTGTCATAGGCAGTGAGAAGTTGGCGTGAAAGATAAGGAGTGACAACACTCTGGCAAGACCTGAAGGATGAAGATTGAGAATTGATCATGGAAAAATGATTAATAGCTGTAGAGGTAGATGACTTCACAGTTATATTTTCTTAATTGGAAAATGGAAAAGTCAGTGGAAAAACTGAAGCAGAGAAATGGGTGGCTTGACTAATATGCCAACACAATCTATTTTAAGAAGCAAAATTATTTTCACACTGTGAAAGTCCAGGAGATTAAACAGAGGTTTCATTACAATCTGCAGATGTTTGGGTTTAGGTCAATGGCTTAAAATTATACTTGGAACATGAAAGTTTAGTCCAGTTCTTGGGATGTCTCCTCTCATGAAAATTTGTCAGTGCTCAGAATTTGCCAATTGAAATAGTTGATCCCTTTCTGTTATTTTGTTTGGCTGAAAAGCAGAAAGAAAATTGGGACAGGGAGATGGATTTTTTAACACATATAGGCAAAATTCCACTTGCTCATCCGCCCAAAACAAGTAGCTGTTTTGATAAGTTACAAATTTAAATATTTTCCTCAGTTATAACAGGAAGCATAGTCAAAGACCTTTTATACAAAATATTCATGACAATTTTATGCCAACTTAATTCTTGTGCTTGAATGCAGTTATTTTGCTGCCTTCAAAATAATTAGGGATTTTGTCCATCCTCTTGGATAAAGGCCAAGAAAGTGAATTTCTTAGAACTGGGAAGGCAAGAACTTTTCTTATTTTAGTTTTTTTCTGAGTGAGCTGATTTCAGCATCTGTGTCTTAGATAAGTAAAAAGCCATGCAACTCTTTAGCCTGACAGTCAGTCTAATGACTGCTCTGTGAATTGAAATCCACTCCATTTTCTAGAGTCTTTGACTAACTAGTTATCTTTTCACTTTTCTTTCTGAATCAAAGGCTTGCAAAGATCTGTTGCTGTGAAGCTCATGGAAAAGTGTTTTGGCAAAAAGGCTTTAAAGCCTGCTTTTTTGTGCAGTAGAAGACAAGACACTTGTGCTGACAAAAGAGATCTAACCAGGGAACAAGTGTATAATGGTGCCAGTGTGTGTTCCATGGTCATTTTTCTTAAAAGCTTTTTCTGCACATGATTACATATTGTATTACTTTTTCCTATGTAACATTAGCTCTTTCACTGTCCTGGTTTTATAGGAAAGCTTGCAGTCCTACAGCCAGAGACCAGATTAAACATCTGAGTTTTGTGTGTGAGGATGAGAGATTATAGGTCCCTACTGCAGGTTGAAAGTGTATCTCTTTTGCTTTCTGCTAGACATAGACAGACGGCTGGGAGATTAATTTCTCTTTCCATAAAATAATTTCTTAAAAAAGACTATGTAGAAAAGAAATTTTTTTTCATTTTTTCCAGATACCACAGTAAAGTTGGCTACAAGTAATTTTGTAGCTGACAGAAAGTTCAAAACAAAATATGTTGTCACAATTTGTATTTCATTTTACGGCTTATCATGTAGGAATACATAGATACCTACATTATTGTGACTGTTATTACTGTTTATTATTATTACCATTACTGCAGTTTTTTTTCCAGTCAAACTTTAACTGATTGGCCATGTGATCAGATGATGTGCAGTGAAAAATCTTAAGAAGGAGGTGGACATTTTCATCAGGGAATAAAAAGTGCAGGCAAAACATAATTTGACTTGGAAGAGCTTTAGACCTGCAATTCGAGGCAGTGGAAAAAAACCTGTAATTGTTGTTTCCAAATATGTAAAAAAGAGAACAGGTCTTTATTCAAGCTATTTTCACCAATAAAATAGTGGTTTCTTCTGCAAACAGGATCCTGAAACATTAAAGGCTGGGCCAGATTTCATAGCTTAATAATAGACGTAAAGGATGGAAAGTATGCAAGGAGAGACAATGAAAATTGAATTAGTTAATCATGAGTGTCACACAAACTTGGTGAAAACAGTTTCTTTTACTTTTGCTTCTGCAGTTATAGTAAGCTGCTTTTACATTGAAAATGCCAATGAAGAAAAATATATATTGCTCAACAGTAAATGTTTGTTTCCTTGAGATAATTGGCTGGAAAGCCAAAGGTGTGTGTAAAAATTTGGTTGATTATCAAGAGGTGATGTTCTATCTTTTACAAAACTACTTGACTAGAATATGACTGTATCTCTGCTGAGAAATATAACAGAACTGAGCTTCTTCAGAATTCTGTGATGCATAGTGGTAATTCCTTGCTGTCCTCTCTTAGGCATTATGTGGTGTTATGCATTATATCAAGTCCCCAGCATAATGCAAGTGAACAGATTTGAAGAATATAACATGATTTTATTTTAGTACCTTTCATTTCTCCATTGCATAAAAGCACTTTGGAAAGCAGGGAACTAAACTCTGGTCGTTGAGTCACTATGTGCCTTGAAATGAAACATCATTTTGCACTCAGCAACAAACTGCAGGGAAACTTGAGTACAAGAATAGAATTAGGGACAGAGAATCAACTGGGAATTCAAACAGCTCTCTTAACTCCATCCTGTTCTGAGGTGTTTTTGCAAGAATGGCCCCATTTCCAGATGTGAGATAGATTTTATTGAGGTTCTGAAAGATTTCAAGGCTTTTTTTTTTCCTTTTTCCTTTTTATAGCCCTTGAATTTTGGGGAGCTGACCAGCACTGGAAGTGTCAAGATATCTTGAGACGTGTTGCTATTAGAGAAATTCCCAGCTGGGTTCAGAAGTGTTGGGAGTCTCGAAAGAGAAGCAGTCCTTGTATTGAATCTACTCCCATTTGCAGACCACAGAGTTCTGAAACACATTTATTCCAACCTAAGTGAGAAGTAATCCTACTAAATTCAGTAGGTATGATGCAAGGTCAAATCAGCGTAAGCCTTCAAAGGGCTGGATAATTTCTTGTAAAGATTTTTTGAAAGTCAGCATGCCTATCTAAACTGAAAATAAATGTAAATTTTTTTTTGAAGTTTTCCTGTTAGCTAGAGAGCGCTGCTTTTCATGAGAGAAAAATGCTGANACTGCTTTCTGAGTAGAGCCCATATAATGTAGAACTACCCAAAACAGGTCCATCCACTTGAAATGACACCTACATCTGCATGAGAACCCCAGAAGGATATATACTAGGGCACCTCAAACAGTCCTGACCTTGAATGAGGAGAATGCAAAACCAGGTTGTTTCAATCTGTCTTGCATCTTAATGAAATTCCTACATAATTTTGGCAATTGAGAAATACGATAAGTTGGTCATGAAAAGTTGCTGATCAAAGGTCATATGGAAAGGAGTAAAGTATTTGTAAGAAGCAAAAAAGAAGCAAATATAACTTAAGAAGTAAAACTTGCCTTTCCCTTTTTCTTCACTTTTTGATTGGATGAAAGTAAGCGTCCATATTTTTACATCTATAGGCATATGTTCTTTTGTTTGGTAATAAATATGTAGGAAGCAAATAATATAACAATATAACATAAGAATAGTTTTACCCTTTTTTTTAAATTTTGTAATGCATCTCTTACATTTTCAATAGTGTTACTCTCTCATAGTCTTCTATGGACCATGACAGCTTGTTAATGGAGATGGGCAAGCAGGATAGCTATTTAGTTAAAATAGTTTATCATATAGTCCATAGTGTTCAGACCCCTTTGGTGACAACGATTATTTGCTATTAACTCAAAAAGAGTAATTCTTCACCCATACAGGAAAATATCTTTCTAAAATGACCTTGTGCAATCAAATCAGTACCCACTGGAGTCTATTATGTTGGTGACAGAACATTTCCAGAAATAGAACCTTCAGTGTCTTCTTCTCTGTAGCCAGACTGATGCTACTGGTGCTAGCATTGAATATCTCCTTATTAATGCAAATAGCCACAGTGGTGTACAGAAGACTACCCTCAGGAAGGAAGAACACTCCAAGAAAGGTCTGTTTAATACCTAGGGACAATATTGATTAGAAGTCAAACTGAAAGGCAACACAGCTTAAAGTTTCCCAAATTGCCTGTTACTTCATTTGTTAAGTTTCAGATTCTTTTGTGCACCCATCCTAAAAATATCAGATATCCTTTCACAGGATAAATTTACAGAGTGTTCTGCATGAACTTGCTATGATAGGGCTGAGGACCCTCCAATGGAAATTCAGCAGCATTATAAAGACCCTAAGAATCTCCATTGTATCTATTTCTCTCCTTTTTTTTTTGAGGGCAAGAATGGTTAGCTTCCTGAGAAGGAGCTTTGTTGCACTGTTGCTTTTGTTTATAGCAGGTGTGATGGCTCCCTCTGTCATCCAGCTAGGAAGACATCCAAAACTGATCTGCCCCATCTGAACAAAAGCTGGGATGAGCCACCATGTGAAAGTGTCACTCTTTTCACTGAGTGAGTTTTGACTGCCAGCTAAGATTAGGTGAAATACACAGTATCCAGAATGCTCAACGTCCACTGCCTGTAGAGGGGGTAACAATACCTACAAATTCATAGATACGCTGTAGCTGCTGTAATTTTTGTGGTGATTTGCTAATAAGAAAACACAAAAGATATTTCCTAACAGTGGTCAGAGTCCATATTTACCTCTGGAAAATTACTGTAAAACCTATTCACATAACCAAGAACAAATTAGATTCATTTGACTCAGCAACTTTGTACTTCTCCAAGAGGAAATGACAACACAGAAATAGAAAGAGAATTGCGATTTCCTGAAGTTATTTTAAAATAATTTTGCATGAAATTTGTACTTTTTTCAGCATTTTTCTCTCATGAAAAGCAGCGCTCTCTAGCTAACAGGAAAACTTCAAAAAAAAATTTACATTTATTTTCAGTTTAGATAGGCATGCTGACTTTCAAAAAATCTTTACAAGAAATTATCCAGCCCTTTGAAGGCTTACGCTGATTTGACCTTGCATCATACCTACTGAATTTAGTAGGATTACTTCTCACTTAGGTTGGAATAAATGTGTTTCAGAACTCTGTGGTCTGCAAATGGGAGTAGATTCAATACAAGGACTGCTTCTCTTTCGAGACTCCCAACACTTCTGAACCCAGCTGGGAATTTCTCTAATAGCAACACGTCTCAAGATATCTTGACACTTCCAGTGCTGGTCAGCTCCCCAAAATTCAAGGGCTATAAAAAGGAAAAAGGAAAAAAAAA
>VZTH01011202.1:0-29320 GCA_013397815.1 Aleadryas rufinucha
AGTCTGAGTAACTTAAAATTGGACAGGTTGGAGTTTGCTAAATTGAATTGGCTTAGAGTTTGCTAAGTTAATGCTTCGTGAAATGCTTTATGTTGATTGAGTGTTGCTTTAAAATCTGAAGTTCTCTGAAGTTTGCCAGTAAAGATTTTGTTGTTTTGACCTCTTGAGGAATATCTTGTCAGTATTTTCTCCTGTGTGTCTGACTCAGGGTACATAAAAGAATCTTAAGCCCTTCTAAGACACTTGTCGAGCGAGATCTGGGGCTTACAGATGGCAGTAGGTAGAGGTGGCTGGCTGCTGCACTTGGCCCCAGCAGAGGTTGGGACATATCACAGTAAAATTTTCCTTGCTCACATTGTCCAGTTCTCACTCTTCTCTCTCTTCAGCTGGTGAATGTTGGAGCTCAACCATAGCACAAGCGTTGGAGACTCATTCTGTCTAAGGTGGTAGTGAAATAGGTGATTCTGGCTCTCAAATCCATTGCAGCATTAAGACAATGCTCCAATTATCACATCTTGGAAGGCAAAACGCAATGAAGTAGAGGTACCTGGTGGATGATAACTTACCTGCTGGTCCCTTGCTATGTCAGTGCAAGCTTGGCATTGTGCTTTACATTACCCAGATAATTGAGGCTGTCTCTGAAATAGTTTCTCATTTTCTGTTCCCCCAAATGGAAAGTTAAATACAATCCACTTTCTAGAAGCTGTTTTTAATTCTGACCATCAAGTAACATGCTCCAGTAATGAAATCTATCCCTCCAGTTAAAGGTCCTTTGTGTAAATTATAGACTCTCTTTTCATTCCTCATAAATTCCCACCCTGCTTTCTAGGGAGGTGAAGTGTACATGAGCTGCTCTCCCAGGAGACTCCCACACTGTGTGTATGACAACTGTGAGATAACATCTGAGCTGGTGGTGCTGAGTGCACTCAGCTCCCAGCACTGCAGAATGGGGTCCTCACCCTGGCCCCAGTGTGAGCCAACAAGGGGGGCTGTTTTTCTTCCAGGCAGTACAATTTAGGTGTGCAGTGTTTTCCAAAGCACTGACTCAGCAGAGGAGGGGCTAAGGATTTTCCTTTTCCTCTATTTATTTGGAAGTTCCTGACACGAATGGTTCTTTGAAGTGTCTTTAGGATGCTGTAGGGCAACCATATTTCTCATTTAAAAATATCTTTTGAATCTCAAAAAACTTTGGATGTGTGTGTGTGTATTCATAACAGAACATAAGCACAGAACTACCACTGCTAACACACAGAAAGTCAGCTTTGTCAAGCTACACCAGGGTTTCCATTTCCCTTCAGTCCTGTGGTTGGGGACCTTTTAGATTAAATTCATTAGTTCATGGTAGTTTTGAGATGTAACATAAGCCTCCAAAGGCATCTTAAGCTTCTCTTTTTTATTAAAATTAAATCTTCCCTTGGCATTTCTCTAGGCACTTCTCCAGTCACAAATAAAAGGGACACTGCTGAAGGATAGTCTGCTGCACACTTAAATGCCAGCAATCCAATTAAAGAAATGTTTAACCTTTTGTAAATAAAGCTATGCCTTGTACTGGCTTTTGGCTAAAGGAAAAAAAATTAACTAATTTATTATTAAGCTTCTTATCCAAGACTGATGTATGTATTCATGATATAGTTTATGGCATTATAAGGCCAGAATACTATTAAAATTATTCTGTCCCAGAAGGTCAGCTGGCTGCAGATTCAGACACTCTGCTCTCGAGTCAGCTCTGCTCAGTGATATCCTTCTTCAAAGCCACCTTGGAATCTTGCACAGTCTCTAGACACAAAAGTCCTGATCCAGATGTTAGACACGTCACAACACTTCTTAAATTTCTGGGTTTTGATCATGGCCTCTGTTAAAATGAGCATCATCTTCCCATTGCAAACAATACACGTGGATTTCGATAGGAAAGTGTTCAAACTCTGATGTACATTGTTCTGAGCCTTAGTCTAAAAGCATTTTTAAAGCTAAACAATTTATTCTATATCTGGATGTCAATTTTGTACTATCTCTAGACAACTTAAACAGTGTGGAAGACTATGGTATAATTTATCTTTATTGCTTCTTTTGCTGCTACTTGGACACTTGATCTGTTGGGATGTTTTCTCCAAGAAGTGTTGGCAGAGACAACAGCCTAGGCCTAGTAGCAAAACTGTTAAGGGCTTACACTGGGCATGGAGAGGAAGGGGAAAATCATTTTTCCTGCTTTTCAGCATCCTGAAACCATAAGAGCTTCTCTGTGAGCGTAGGGGGAGCCCATGGAATAGTCTTGGTGCTGCCACTTGCACTAAGACAAGATTCCTAATTAGAGGCTGGGTCCTTTACTAGGTCTTTTACTTGAGGCATGGAAGGATGTTGAATTTGAATCAGAAGCAGCATACTTCCAAAAAAGATGTAACTGGAGAGCAATCACACAGTGAGGATTTCAAGTCTTCTGCCTCTGTTTCAGATGTGAAAAGAAAAGCCTATGTGCCCAAAAGCTTGTGTAAGTATTCCAGCAGTAAGAATAGGTTTATTCTTTGTGTTTATATGGCCTCTGCATATCCAGAAAAGTTAAGCCAGGGTTTATATGTATTTCTTACTTTCCTGCTGTGACATTGTTACCAAATATCCAGTAAAATAACACTCCTTAACACCAGTGTAGCATTAAGAAGCAGGCATTCTTTGTTCAGCACTGGATGCATGAGGGGATATTTCCTCTAAAATATCTGGATGCTGGGTACAGACAAGGCTTGTGTTTATATACTCTAGTTTGCATACATATTAATTGTTTTTCCCAGAAGAAACATACCTATGATAATCCTTTCCCTGAAGTTATCAGCATATTTCCCCTCCCACTGGTGCAGATCTTTTCTTGTCTCTGGGGGTCCCTCCAGTGGTCTTTGGTGGTTGCTGACCACAGAGTTACATCTGACCACCCGATGAACTCAGTGCTACTTTCCAAATACAGAGAAGAGTTGGCATAACTGGTGTGATTGATTATTTTGATCAATGAAGTGTGGGTTTTGTTCCTTTCCTGGTTAATGTTAGTTGTAGTTTGATTGTATGGTTCCATTGGCTAGTGATTTTGAAAAATTGTCATTGCGTTTTCTGTACCAGCTAAGTGAATAGTTTATCTGGCAACACTTCACCCCTTTGAGGCTTGTGTAGCTTGTTTTCCCTTCAAGCCTTCTTAAGCCTCACTTAGCTTCTTTATTAACTTTGAAAAAAATGTTAGGTCAAACTGAATCATAGAATCATAGAATGGTTTGGGTTGGAAGAGACCTCAAAGATCATCTGGTTTCCACCTCCTGCCATGGCCAGGGACACCTTCCATTAGACCAGGTTGCTCAGAACTCCATCCATCCTTGGCCTTGAACTCCTCCAGGGATGAGGCATTCACAACTTCTCTGTCTTGTAAATTAATGCAGGATGTATTTTGTGCTATCATACAGGTCAGGGAATCTGGCTGGGTTCTTGCACTATTTCACATTTTTACACACAGTGCACAATGGAGAACGGTTCTGCCTTTGCATGAGCTTCTCTGTTAGTTTGTTTGGGTATTTTTTTAACCAAACTGACAGCTACTTTCTCTTATATCCAGTTTCTTGAAAGAACAACAATGCAGGAGGACTCAGAAAGAACATCTCAGGGTTGAGTGTTTTATTCAAAGGAAAAATATATCCTTTAAGTTTCCAAGTGCCATGAGTCCCAAAGGACTGCTTTGATGGTGGCAAGACATTGCCATGGATGGCAGTGCCGTTCCTGGCTGCAGGCCTGGTGAATCCCTGCTGCTCTGGAAATTCCCCAGTGCCTGCCTCACACTCACCCCAGCATGCTGCAGGCTGGGCTCCTCAGGACCTGGGATTGGGAGCGACACAGAGCTCCATGTCTGCATGTCTGCTTCACTTGTGCTTTGCCAGCTGGCTTATTCTTCTGTTTGTATTGCTCCTGCTTGCGACTTGGCATCACGTTTGGGGGTTGGGTTTTCATTTTTGGTTGCTTTTTTTAAATGTTGCTACCAAGGCAGATATATTTTCTTTTCCTTCTATGCTGTAGAAAAACCTAAAGCTTCTTAAAAAAATTTTAAAGCAATTCAGCTTTTTGAAAGTGCATAATTAAAGAGCTCTGAAATAATTGGCTTATTATAGTGCACCCATAAAAATGAATTTGCATCTCATTTATGAACTATTAGATTCCTTATTACATGCGACTGATTGTTCTTAATGTGACTTGCATATAATTTAGCATTCTTTACTCATACACTTTGTAGCTAAACACTGGGGGAGGGAAGTTCATCCCAAAATCATGGCACCAGAACGTAGATTGCGGAGCAGTCACAGCCTGATCCTGCATGGTGTGCTCTCAGTTTGTCTCTCTGTTCCCCTCACAGTCCCACACTGAGGTGCAGAAGCCCCAGATCAGCCAGCTGATTTTTTCCTGACCTCTTCCCCCGCAGGAAGGCCTGGCCACACTGCAGCAGGAGCTGTGATTGCTCATGACAAACCTGAGCTGCAGGTACCCAAGTGATTTCCCAGTGCCAAGGCACATACCATGCACCCCATGTCAGAGCCTTCACTGGGACAGTCAGCCAGGCCCAAGGTGACAGGGACATGGCTGTGCAGACATGTCCCCAGGTGCAGCACAGCTGTGATGCTGGGGTCACCTGATGAGTCCTCACCTCACCAGTGGTGGGTGGCTCTTCCCCAGAGCTCCCCAGTGCTGCCCGTGGTCCATGTGCTGGTGCTGGTGGTGACAGCAGTGGCAGGGCTCGGTCTCAGTGAGCTCTCACCTGAGCTCACCTGTGTGACAGAGGCTGCAGGGGGTGGCAGGGAAGTTACCCTGGGGGTCAGAGCCTTTGGATGTGTGTGAGGATCACTGAGCAAATGCTTCCCAGCTGCTGGGCTGGGAAATCCTCATGTATCCAAATGCTGGAAATACCCACCTCTATTCCTACCAGAGCATTCCATTACCTCAGAAACAGGATGCCAACACAGCCAGGAATCACTGCTGCTGCTTCCAGCAGCATTCCCTCTGTCTGAGCATGGGTTTAGGTGGTCATAAAGCCCAGTCTTGGTATCCATGACTCCACTTTGACTCGAAGGAGGGGCAAAACGGTTGGAACAAAAATGAAGCAAAATGTGGGGTCATTTTGTGGAACTGAAGAGGATTCTGAGTGAGTGGGTGTAGAAATAATATCATAGGGTTGAAGGGAAAGTGGCAAGCAGGCACCTTGAATGAAATTCTCCAAAATTACTGAACAGTAATTTCAGAATATTTTATTTACTATAGGAAATGGCAAAAGAAATTACAGGTTCACTTCAATAGATACAAAAAATGCCATGGTCTTCATAAGAGATGTTATTCTCTCTTTGGGCAGAGGCAATTAAGAAAGCACTGATGCCAAGTATTCAGCAGGAGCAAGTGTAGTGAGCCCTGGATCATGGGTTTGAGTATCAGTGGTTCCCAAAATACGTGGATACTCCTGTGGGCATTTTTGTCAGAAAGCACATGGAGAACTGAGATTCTCATCAATCTTTTTGTTTAGCTGATGGATCATTTGGTTTAATGCAATGCATGATCCTACAGTTTTTCTCAGGGTAGCAAGTGAGCAGAACACCAGGTGAGGTAAGGAGAAGAAATTATGGATCAAAAATTGTACAAAGACATTATGATCCTTCAGACAAAATAAAATATGTACAATTCTGTTCTGTTCAGAGGAGGAACTAGCAATGTTGGCAGCAGCAACATTGGAAGAGTACTGACATGCTTTGTATTTCATTTGCCTTTCTTCTGGATTGTCAATCCTCTCTGAATCTCTGTTCAACAGCACAGTAAATACAGTCAGAAACACATGAGGCACTAATGCCAGGGAGGCAGAAATGATCCCTGCAGTCTTCTAATCCTTCCCTTACAGTAATTTTGAAGAGATTAAATGTGGGTTCAGATACGCGGATGCACTGCACCTTTCAGAGCTCCCATTTTATGTAGGTAAATGATTCCCCATATATATTAGAGCAGGTCAGAGTGTGTCCATGCCAATGCAGGGCATCTCTGGGCTGTAAGAAGCTGTGAGGGGAGCAATTACTCCCAGCCCGAGTGCAGCCTGACTTTGTGGCTGGAGCTGCTGCAGCACGCGGTGCGGCAGAGAAGGCTCTGCACCCCCGGGAGCCAGGCCAGGCCCCTACAGCTGCTACCTGAGCCCACTTCTGCCCCTTCCTCTTCTCTCTGTCCGGCCTTTTTGGCCCTGTTTTGGTCAGAGGTGGTTTTGCACCTTGGAACCCGTGAGAGGTTGCAATAAGGTTTTGGAGTTCACGGGTTAAGCAGAGCTGATCTGTGAGCTTTGCCAAGGCAGGCGCTCTGCTGCCCCGGCCTTTGAAGGATAAAAGTGTTATCCAGACAAATCCATGCTGCTTTTCAAAGCAGTGACTCTGTGTGCAGCACAGCTGGGGTCTGGGAGCAGGGCTGCTGGCAGGGCAGGGAAAAGCAGCCTGCTGTTTTCTTT
The DNA here is from genome assembly GCA_013397815.1 of Aleadryas rufinucha. NCBI lineage: Eukaryota > Metazoa > Chordata > Aves > Passeriformes > Aleadryas > Aleadryas rufinucha. The sequence continues at coordinate 6,485 of VZTH01011202.1, forward strand.
GGGAGGAAAGGTGGAAGTACATTTTTCAAAGCAGCTAGTTGTTCTGTAAATGTCTGGTTTTAATGCCCAAATAAATGTGTTTTCAGTTGGTTTCCACCTCAGAAGGTAGATTCTAGGTGCAATTTAAAAGCTTCCTTTCACTTTCACTAGCTGGCAATCAAAAGTGCCCATCATGCTGGATCAAACATTCTAATTCTCTCCGATGTAAACGTGTAGTTTTGAGGAAAGAAGAAGTCAGTGTGGAGTCGATCTGCTCCCTCTCTCCCCGTTCTATTTCTGCTGTACGTGCTTTGCTCATGGTTTGCAAACACTGCTGTTTGTTTCTTAAAGCATACATTTAAAGGACACACGGTGATTACCAACAAACTAAATTAAAAGGGCAAAAGCTGGAGACAGTAGAGGGAAGTTCATATACCTGTCACCATGTTCATTACTCAGCACTGTGTGTGCTTTTCACTGCTACAGATCACACCCAGACACAATGCTGATTATCTGTGCAGGAGGTCGCTTTTGCATGCTGAAGGAAAACACTGCTATGTCTTGCTAATTTGATTTTAATATCTGTGCCATGCTACCCTTTGGTCTAGAAATTAGATTGCTTTTTACTAATATAATTGGCTAATTAAAACATCTTCTGTAGGAGATGGGGAGATACCCACAGTCCTTATGGGACTTGGAACATACTAAAGTAAACAGATGACAGTTCCTGATCCAACAAGAGCTCATTTAGAGCACAAAGAAAGGAATATATTCAATGCAATTTTCTTAATAAGTTTTTTGAGGTAATTTCGGGTCCAGTCTTTGGAATGGAGATGGAAACATTGGAATTTAGAAGATGCAGCCCTGTAGGATTTCTGTGGCAATACAGAACGGGTAGTTACAATCCATTCTGTAAATTTGCACTATTTTGTATGTTTAATCATTTTAAGTTCCCTACCTGTGACCAGTTGTGAAGATGTAAAGAAACAGATAAAACACCAGAACAGTCTACCTTGGTCCCAGTAACTAGAACATTCTAGGTTTTGGAACCTGATTATACAGTTTTGGTATTTTCTTCCTTACCTGCTACCACTTATCACCTGGAGTCAGTCCCTGGGAGGGAAATAGCCCTGGCTAGAGCCACTGATTTCCTGTCTCCCACTGCTTAGAGATGATAAGGGGTAGACAGATGAGGAAGGGACAAGTGTACTCCATAATGGTGAAGATGGAGCAGTAACTTTCAAGAAATAGATCACCCTCCTGTCCTGGATCCCAGCTCCAACAGCCACAGCCTCCTTCCCCCACGATGCTCATTGGATTCCATCTTCATACAGTATCCTTCAGACAGGACTCGAGAAAAAGTCCTATCCTAGACAATCAATCCTTGAGCCTGGAAGGAGTTTGAGAGACTTATGCTAATCATATTTAATTAGTATGTGCAAATGATTCTAACTAAATGTAGACTTCCCTTAGTATCTTCAATTAAAAGCTCTGGATGTACTCCAAAGTTACAAATTCCTTCACTAAGCCAGTAGGGAATGATAATGAATTATTGCTAATATAGTCATAAAGCTTTTATTTGCATAAGTAATATGAAGCTAATGTGTGGATAAAATTAAACTTGAAAATGAAATATTATTAAAACAAAACTGTTAATGAATTTGGACACATTACTGAGCAGGTATATTTGGCAGCTGGCTGGAACAGATAACTCCAATAGAAGTCTAGCAGAATCAAAATCAATATTGAACATTGCATAACACAGTGAAGATAGTTGAGCAAGTTAGATGTGCTCATTGTCTCAGTTCTGATGTGCTCCATCATTGTTCACTTTTGCAAACATAACTCAACAAAGAGAAGGTGTCAGTGCAGGAAGGAGAACTGAATCCCTGGATTGGAGTAACGCATTCTGTTTTTTGCTGTTATAATTAGACTGACTTGAGAGAAGATGCTCTGAATTTTCACTAGTATGGAATGAATACTGAAGACTAAAAGTCATGTTGTAAGTAGATGGTGGTCACATGTTACGGTGGCTAAGTCCACGTTACACCTCCTACGTTGTTACAAAGGGGTCTCTCCCACATCGCTGTGCCACAAAGTTCTCCTTCCTTTGGTGCTTCCTGCGGTAACTTACAAATTACACCTTTTCTTTTTGTGATGTAATTGTCTCCTAACTCAGGATAAGGGGAAAGTAGTAGCAAGCTGGCTGTGTTCATTGTCAGAGTGTTGGCCCCTGGGAGACCAGATGCAGACTTAGTGTTTGCACCAGAGAGGAACTGGAGGAACACTTCCCACTTTTCCCACCTCCCTGGGGCTTGTTCTGTTGGATTGTACCAACTCAGAGGTTTCCAGCGTGGGCATCTGTCTTCAGCACAGCTCCACATGCCTGTTGCTGTGTGCTGGGCAGCAGGGCTGAGCCGTGCTGGGGAAAGGGAATGAACCCCCTGGGTGCAGGCAGAGACTGCTGGCACTGGCACTGCCTCTTGCTCCAGGAGCCAGCCGTGAGCCTGGAGCAGGCACAACCCCTGGGAAGCTGTACAGGGCATCTCACAGGTCTTGCCTGTTCTGAGAGCTTGACATAATCAGGTTATGAAGTTTGCTGCACCCTGAATTACCATGTTTCTGAATTTTTGCATGCTTGTGTCAAAACGAAGTAAAGATCTCGTTCTGTTCCCTGGAGACTGTGGATAAACGGGAAGTGATGGGAATAAGCCCGGAGTTTGTTGGATGGGAGGTGTTTCTAGTGCCTTCCCTGAAACACACCTCTGCTTGCTTTCACTGGAGGAGAATTTCATGTTCAGAGTGTGTAAGTTCTAAACAGCTGAAGAGGAACATGCAGGCCATGGTTTATAGATCTCCAGCAATAGCTGAGTAGATTTAAACTGCTTTTATAAATAGATAAGAACAAACTGTGACTCTGCTGATAACTTGTGCAGTTGGAACTGCTGACTTCTCAAACCCTGAAAATTGGGCTTTATACTGGAAATAGTAAGTCTGTGAACCTTAATTACAGTTGTAGTGCTGGCCATGGCCACCTTTTCACACACAAGAAGAATTCAATATGAGAGGGTGACCACAGTAGAAACAATTTGTCATGAATTATATTAGTTGTGAATGTGGACTTTCGTCCTGCTGGTCACCTTAGCCAACCTGAGAAAAGTTATTGAACTGAGTGTGGGCTGGGTCAGCACTAGGAAACTAAAATGGAAACTATGATTAACCTTTCTTGTACCATGTTTTTAAGAATCAGTTTCAATATCTCAGTGGAAATGCACCCGTTGTATTGCTTTGTTATTAAGGAAGATCAGGAAGATCTGACAAAATGTTAAAAGTTAAATCACAAATGAATGTTCAGATGTGAGTTTCCTCAGTTCTGCTTTCATTCACTATCACGCCTCAGGTTTAGAAGAATTCAAATACTGAAATCCATGTCATCATTTTGAAATGCTCAGAAGACAAGGCCAACGTTTCATCAATTTATGTTTGTCCCAAATGGCCTCTATATCCAAGAGTGTGCTTGGAACTCTAGATTATAGGCATAAAAAGATGAAGAGAATGGTAATGATTTGCTTTAAAAGAAGACTAAGATTTGGGGAGTATGATGAGAGTCAGATACAGCTTGAGCATTTTTCTTCTGAGTAGCTCTTCAAAGGAGAACAGTGTCAAAATCAAAAGAGATGGCAAGGGTATGTTGTCTATTACTATACAGAAGCAAACAGATGGTTTACTTTTTCTCCTCTTTTAAACATGTAGCTACTACGGTCTCATTATGTCTCTTGGAATGGTTTCAGATATCGATTTAGTTCGCAAAACTGAGTTGATTGAATAATAGCTATATCACAATTTCAAATCTATTAGAAATACCACTTGCCAGAGGATCTGATGGTTTACTTGACTGTCAATAATAAAATTGTATAAGCCATGAATTACTCTGGACTCTTTAACAGTATTGCATTTCTCTGTTCCAGGGACAGTGCTGCTGGTATGAGCTGCTGGGAGCTGCGGGAGCTTTCGTGGTCCTTTTGAGGGAGTTTCATTTTCTCATGGTATTTGTGGGAGTGATTCCCTCCCACCAGCTGCTTCTAAAGTTTATCCCTTTCCTCCTCTGTCCCACTCAGCACTTGCTGCCCAGAAGGAGGAGAGATTTGGGTCCTTACTGTTGGTTTCAGGTGTATGCTCATTGCTGCTTTATTTTTCCTCTTCTTCTTTGGTCGTTGCTATTTAGGATGTTAGTTTCTCCTCTGCATCAAGGAGTATAAAATGCAGATAGACAAGTACTTTCTTTTCTTTTGCTGACTGTAACTAACTGTTCTGCCCAGAACAATGTCTTGTAACCTGGTTTGTCTCTCACAATGATGTATTTCATACAAGCCCTTCTGAGAAATAAAACTATCCCTGAGAGCCTGATTTTTCACACAAAGGTGTTGAATAAGGTGATATATGTGGGTTTTAGAAGCCCAAGCGAGACACAGTGTTATCAGTAGCCTTCCTAGAACACTGATGATTTTTATCATTTCATCTGTTATTAGTTCAAAGCATGATTGTTTCCCTTATCTGCAGTACACGGCCCCACTGGCTCCCCGACACAAAAGCACTTGCTTGAACCTGTTTGTGTTGGATGAAGCAACATTTCTGTAGCGAGCTCTCATGGAAAGTCAGTTGACCTCAAATGTCTACACGAGGTGTTGCCATTTCTACAGAGTGTGCTTTGGGGATGTGTTCTGTCTTCCTAATTAATCATAGTTTTCAACACAATGCAAAGAACCACGCAGGGAAGGAGTCAATGCCCAAAAGGAGCACACCCAGTTCTTACTCCGTGTGACAGGACCTGTTTCATGGACATCTGAAATGCTCCAGTTTGCAGCCAGCCTGGCAGCTGGCTCAGGGGGCTTGAGCCACAGCCTCCTGGCTCTTTAATAGCAATGAAGTGCTGGGCTCAACTCAGATGCTGTGGCATGAGAAAATTGGCAAACATAAATAAATATTGTCTTTTTCCTTTCCAGTGGATCTGAAACAGGTCGAGGTATATGAATTGAGCCCGGCTTTACACACAGGAAACAAGCACTAGGATCTGAATTGGGACAGTGAACTGAGGACAGCCCTTGGCTGCCAGGACAGACAGTTCAGTCAACCCTGTACCAGTTTCAATGTGTTTTGCATTGTAGATTTTCAGTTTTATATCAATGGCAGCTGCTCAGGATATGGGGGTGTCGATTTTAAAGGGGAGAAGTTTTTCCAACCTCTTTAGGGATCCACCTCCTCTCACTTCTCTAACAGTAGCAGTAGGAGCAGCACTGAAAAATACAGCTTAGTTCATCCTAGGCCCAAATCTTCTGTTAAGGGGCTACACTTGTTTCATGACCCTGAGTCTTGGAACAGATCTTGCACAGGAGTGCCTGGAGACCCTGCACATGTCCCTGGGTTCGTGGTGCTGAGCTGCTTGCTCTGTCCTAGGCTGTCAGGAGCGCTGGATGGCTGCACAGGCATGGAATTGCCTTGGGTTCTGCTTTCCCCTGCAGTCCCAGCTGCACATGCAGGGGTCAGCAAGTTGAGACGTGGCTGCTTTTGTAATGTAATGCGTGTCCTTCTGCTAAAATGCATCCAGGGTCAGCTGCAGAGACATCCTGAGTGACAGCAAATCCAGCAGGCTGTGCTGTGATCTGAGTCTGGCAGGACAGACTGAGAGCAGAGGGGCTGTGAGAAATCTTCTGTTCCCTGCCTGTTGTTTTCTTCAGGGTGATGATAACACCGTGTGGTATAATCTACACTGGACACAGTCTGACTAGCCAAAATGATGGCCTTTGGCCCCAGACTAAAACCAAGAAGAGTGTTTATGTATATTACAGTATTTAAGGTGTATCCATGTCTGCGATTCTGACCCTCATCTGCCTTGGATCACAGGAAGCTGGCTTGGGCCGCAGCAGAAGGGAGTTTCTAGCTTGGTATTTCCAGCAACTTCTTACACCTCACTGGGTGAAAACCTCCCTGACTGAAAAACTGTCTGTATGGCTGGGCCCAGAGAGCAGTGGTGAGTGGTGGCTGGTCACTAGTGGGGCTCCTCAGGGCTCAGTGTTGGGGTCAGTCGTTTAATATCTACATCAGTGATTGGGATGGGGGGATCGAGGGCACCCTCAGTAAGTTTGCAGATGACACTAAGCTGGGTGGCCAGGAGGGCTCTGCAGAGGGATCTGGGCAGGCTGGAGCAATGGGCTGAGGACAGCTCAGAAGGTTCAGTAAGGTCAAGTGCTGGGTCTTGCACTTGGGTTGCAGCACTACAGGCTGGGGGCAGAATGGCTTTAGAGCTGCTTGGCAGGAAGGGACTTGGTGTTGGTTGAGAGCTGGCTGGATATGAGCCAGTGTGTGCCCAGGTGGCCAAGAAGGTGAGGGGCATCCTGGCCTGTATCAGCCACAGTGTGGCCAGCAGGAGCAGGGCAGTGACCACAGTGACCATGCACCTATACTGGCACTGGTGAAGCACCTTGAACTCTGGGTTCAGTTTTAGGTACCTCACTTCAGAAAGGACATTGAGGTGCTGGACGTGCTCTGGTGTCCAGAGAAAGGCAATGAAGCTGGGGAAGCCTAGAAGCCTGAGGAGTGGCTGAGGGAGCTGGGGTTGTTTAGTCTGGAGAAGTGGATGCTCAGGGGGTGCCTTCTCACTCCCTACAACTACCTGAAAGGGTGGTGTAGCCAGGTGGGACACAGCCATGTCTCAAGTGAAAGGAATAGAGGAAATGGCCTCAAGTTGTGCCAGGGGAGGTTCAGATTAGAAAAAAAAAATAAAATTACTGTAAGAGTGGTCAGACACTGGAATAAGTTGCCCAGGGAAGTGGTGCATCACCATCTCTGGGAGTGCTCCAGAGGTACTGGGATATGGCACTTGGGGATGTGGTTTAGGGATGATCATGGTCGTGCTGGTTTGATGGTTGGATTCAATTACCTTGAAGGTCTTTTCCAACCCTGATGATGCTGTGATCTCACTGAGCTGCCACTGGTGAGGTCAGCCTGCGGGTCGGGTTCTTTGGGCCCTGGTGTTTCGTTGTGTTCTGTTTTTATTTGCTTGTGTTGGCATTGATCTCTGGAAGACAGTATTCAGCACAGGCAGGGTGACAGATATCTCTTGTATGAAGAACTATTTGATGAGCTGTTAGTTTTGAGTGCCTTTCCTATTCATTGAACTAATTAGCTCTACAAATCTTGCTGTCAACCAGTCATATAGCCACTTATTTATTTTCCCATGTGCAGAATTTTTACTTTGCTGCATATACACAGAGCTATAAAACCAAATGCACCAAAAATTGTCTCTTAGTTGGATATAAATGGAAACAAAATACACTTGGAATTATTATTACATGTACCATTAATTTTTATTTGAACTGTCTTATAAAAATGCCAAGCTGCTTTCATTGTTTTTCACTGTTGCACTCATGTAATGAGTGTAATGCTCGTTTACTGCATTACTGGGAGAGTATGAAAATGCCTGTGTGAGACAGGGAAGGATAGAGGCTTTAGTGCTGACCACATGGGCACCTGAAGTCTCCAGCTGTCACCTATTGCTACGGTTCTTTAAAATTATTGCTTGGTTTTAACCTCCTCTTGTGCTTTTCTCTCTTTCTGCAAGCTTTGCTTTTTTTGCAGCCTTTTAACCATCCTAGTGAGTGGAGTTAAGCATTTAATGCAATTAAAGCATTTCAAGCTCATGTCAGTGCAGCCAGTGAGCCTGGGCTCTGCTGTGCTCAGTCACAGCAAACCTGGCTGCTTCTGGCAGTGGCAGTGCAGAGGGCACTCTCATGGAAGAGATACAGAAAATGTGCTTTGTGGGAAACAAAAATGTGAATTATGAGATTCCTGGCACAAATATCTCTGGTGATTTGATTGCTGTGGCATTTCTGATTTGGAACAGTATCACGTGGGCTCTGGAGACTCAGCAGTATCTGTCAGCAACCAGGGCTGCTCATGCAGAACTCTCAAGTGGGACCCAGGAAGTGGATGATCACCCTGTGAAATACAGCCAGATGTTTTATAGCTTCACAGTTGCCTTCTAAAATTGCCAGTAATCCCTGGAAGTTTTGTGATGTAATGGCCAACTGGAATTAGGCTGCCTGTTGGAAAGAGATTTGCCATTTTGTAACCTGGTATCTTCAAAGTTATCACAGCCAAGATTCCTCTTCAACATATGCAGCATCCTCTGCCCCTTAGAGTGGAGCTCATGGAGACTTTTGCCAGTGCAGAGCTATGCCATCAGTGGTCTGCTTTGTAATGGATCACAGGGCATTAATTTCTTTTCTCAAGTTAGGCAATGGTTTTAATTTTTTTTAATGTTGATGGTTTCCTTTGTCCCCAAGTATTAAAATCTTAAGAACACCTCATTTTGGAAGCAGAGATAATGGAATTGTGTAGTATCTACTGCAAGCACAAATTAAACTCCATGTGAAAGCAGGCATTTACATTCTTTTCATTCCTACCAAAGCAAGCCCACTTCAAATGAAGGACAGACAAACAGAGTGTGTGCAGCCCAACACAATGAGAGCTGTAAAATGGAAAACTGCTCCACAGAACTGTGCTGATTAGTTTCCAAGTGCTCTCATTTGAGTAGTAGAGATGTGCGCCCAAGTTTGACGCGTGGATGTTGGCAAGTTGGAGAGTGTTTGGGAAAGGGTTACAGGGAAGATTTGAAAATCATGCAATGTAGAGACAGAGACTCTCAATCTCTTTACCTTGTTTTTGAAAAAAAGAGTAAATGATTACTTGAAGAAGAGATGTGTGATAACAGACTTTTTAGACATCACTAGAACATGTTGGGCAGCCATAGCCCAGTGGCTCAATGGCTGAGCTGTATGGTTTGGGCTCTGGGTATAAGTGAATATTTGAGCAGCTCCAGAGTGTTGGGCAGTCGCTGCTGCTTGAAATCTGTGGTCATGGCTGAATCCTCAGTGCTGTAGAGCTGATGAAGCTGTGAAACAAATGTTCTGGTTCATGTTGGACAGGTCGGATAATCATAATGGAGCAATGGCAAAAACAATGTACTGAGGTTTCAGATAAGATTTGACAAGTGCACCCAGGCAACGTGGCTGCCTCTGGTATCTGTGGAAGGCACTCAGTCATCAGGATGATGGCAACAAAGCAAAAATTGGTAAGTGAAAATTGTGAGGAAGACTTTAGGCCTGTTCTTCGGTCCATTCTCTGTTGGTTCTCTTGATGCATTATGAAATGTTGGGGTGATGTACAGAGATTAAAAGAAACCTGATCTGTTCTCTAAGGTGTGTAGTACCTATCTTTGGGGGGAGAGCTATCTGCAGATGATGGAAATATATTTAAACCAGGACAAGCTCTGAGAGTTAGAACTCTTCAATGTCAAACTCTGCCTAAGAGCTGATGAGGTGGGACTCAAAGCAGTAAAACATAATGAAATAATTTTCATTTTTGAGACAGCACAATCTTCCACTCCATCTGTGCAGCCTGTGGATATGCACTTTTGGAAGCGGGGTAGGAGAGATGAGAAGAGGGTTTCAAACACTTGAAATGAGAGGCTTCGAGTTTCATATTTCAGTGTTGGACAGGCACTCACTGACCCTGCACAAAGCCTCCTTTCTCTCCATGCTGTTTATATAACCATTATGCATCCTTTACATTCGGTCTCTTCTTAAATTTCCTTCCCATCAGCCAGACCTCACCCCATGGAAGTTCTCTGCTCAGAGCACTTTCACTTGGGAAAATTTTAACTTTTCCTTCCAGAAATGTGCAGGTATCGCATGAGTTTTAAGGCATTTTCCAGTTGAGACTGAAACCAGGCAGGCTTGACTTCTCCAACAGGACTTGAGCTGTAACATCCAGGCTGTGCTTGCCTCAAGGTCAGAGGCACCGAGAACTGGGCTGTAACTTGGCCCACACTGGGTTATTGACAGCAGCTCTGAGAGGACACCTCTGTTGATGTTAGCTCACTGATCCTGCTGCTCAGATGTGTCTCCTCTTTGGTGCTGCAGTTCCTCGTGGTCACCAGGAGAGCACAATGTATTATTTCATTTGCTTTCTTCCAGCATCCAGTCCACACCGTTGATTCATTTGAAGCTTTCCTTGAAAGAAAATGCTGTTAGGTACCCAACTCCTCATAACTTCTGAAGTGGAGAAAAAGATACAATTTGTTAAGGTAAATGGAAAGATTTTGCTTGAGCTATGTGGGCTTTTGATCTGAGAGTTAACCAGAAAGACATTGAGACATGTCTAAGGAAAAGAAATTGGTTTTAAAAGGAAATGCATATCATATTAGAATAAATTACAAGGTAATGGGGTTTACTGAAGTGGGGTTTATAAGAGTTGAAACTAGAGTGGTCTTTTAATCCATGATGGCTGCTCATTTATTGTAATAGTAAGTTTACAGAGCTTACAGTAAAGGAGACTATAAAAGATGTAACTTTTTAAAATTATGCTGTAAACCCCAAGAATTTCTCTGTACACAATTTAAAGGAAGCATGGCATTATGTTAAAAACGTGTCCTTACAGACTCTTTCTCAGGGTGACAAATCTCAGTGGTGTCATTTTCCAGATGTGTTTGATTATAAGTCATGATTTTACCTGAAATTGTCAGAAACTGAGTGTTCAGGTTTGTGCTTATCTTTGAGTTTTAATTCAACTTATGGCACACGTAATATTTTCTTTAGTCCTAACACGTCGTTGTCAGCTCTACAGAGTATATTTTAGTACAGTTTTGAAACATTTCTTTGGTAGTAAGCACTTCTGTCTTGGCAATACTAGAAGTGCTTTTCCATATCAGCAGCAGTGCATGAATGCTGAACACTCACTGGAGAATTGGGCTGGGTGTTGAGAGAGATTCTAATTCAAAAAAGCAAATGCATGACTGGTAATTGTATTTAGGAAGTTAATGTAATAAAATTAAGAATTAGTCATCTGTGATGCAGTATTTTTTTCACACACAGAATTTTTCATATCCCAAAATTTCTGAGTAAGAGTACACTCTGGAAGGAATTACAACAGAGAAAAGTCCTCCCATTGTACTTACAGCATCCTCAGGACCTTGGGATCTGTTTCTGCATCCTGCAGTCAGGATGCCACTGGGGAAGAATTCACCTGTTTCAAAGAGACTTTGCTGCCTGTAGGTACCTGTGGCACACACAGGGGAGGTGCCTTGTGCTGAAGCACCAGTGCTCTGCTTTGCTGAGGGTGTTCACATTTAGCCCTGAGCTGCAGCAGTTTCAGGAGCTGCCAGAGGCATCAGAGAAGAGTTTTTGCCTGGAGAAGACACAAATTATGTTCTGTTCATAAAAGCATTTTCATTTCTGTTGTGTCCTTATACTGATGTATCAGCAACTTTGCATTGCCTCCCAGACTGGAGTTCCTTCTCTCTCACCAGAACCTGAATGTTTGAAAGCCAGGGTGGGTTTCTTTCCACAGACAGATTGCCAAGGATCCACAAGGGTGCCTGTTGTAGGATGTAAATTGGAGCAACATTTTATTCTGTTTATCAGAAAAACTTACACTGAGGAAAGCCAAGGCCATTTTTAATGCTGATATTCATCATTTATCATTTAGCAACTACAATAAAATCTGGGGAAGCAACCAATATTCTCAGTGAAATATTAGTGCAGATCTCCTTGGACGTTTATTGCCATGCTGGTTAACTCTGCAGGGGGAGGTGGGCAGAATCTCTGGGAGGGCTACACTGAATACTGTATTTAACAGCAGAGGGGAAAAAAGCCTAGTAAAGTTTTTAGTAATCTTGGCTTGAAGGGTAATTTTCTTGTCAGCTCTATAATTAATGCACCACACGTTACAGCAGCCCATTGTTATTCCAGAATGCCAGGGTGCATTTCAGACTGAATGGCTGTTTAACAAAACACTTGGCAGATTTATTACCCTCAGGTGATTCTGTCAGTCAGCATTTCCCCATGTTTAACCTGAAGGAGGCAGAATCAATTTTGGTATCTATTTTGTGAAAATCCAGGCTCTTTAAATTAAAGCACACACATATGCAGAGGACCCTAGAAAATCAGGACTGGTATTGGATCTTCATCTTTTAGCAGGGAAACAGGAATTACCCTTGCAAGCTCCTTGGATTTTTCCCTCCACAATCAAGGCATCATCTGCCACTTCCAATATCTCACAAGAAGTATTTGTGGTCATTTTCACATCATGTCTTGAACATTATGTTTGTTTTTTTGTTACTGTACAGTAAGTACAGAGCACTTATTTGGCAGTGTCAGAAACAGGTTCAGCAGTGACTGTGAAATCTGAAACTGGATGAAAATCCTGAAACAAAGGAGATGTCACACTGAATTTGCTATTGCTAGTTCTGCAAGAGAATTCAAGGTGGGATTTAATACTGGAGGGATATAAGAGGTGCAGAACTTTTTCGAAAACAAGGTTGGTTTAAATTTCTTGTTACAAAGTATTAGGATTCCAAGGATGAACATGTCTTCTTTTATTTTTTCCATAGGAGGAGGATGCTGGTACAAGATATGTATAGCCCAGGTATGAAGGTACAGAAAAAATGTAGCAGGTGAGAAACAAGAAGTTTATGTTGCGAGTTTGAAGCAGCCAAACATAATGAAATAATTTTCATTTTTGAGACAGCACAATCTTGCACTCTTTTAAAATAATTTGTGAAATATTCTATAAAAATTTGTTATTTTATGAAAATGGATTACAATCAGTTTATCCACTTGTTACTCACTGCTCACCTTCTGTCCCATTTCTACTTTTGGTACTATGCTTTCTAATATTTTCTTTTTTTTAGTTTTGAAATTTATGAACTGCCAGAACTTTAATTTCTTTCCTGTTTTACGTATCTTTGCCAGAGGCTAAAAAGTCAGTAAAGAATAAAGGCAGGAATGAAAGAGGGGATGTTGTAGTTCCTACACCTGACCTGAACTGATATTTTATTTACAGTAAAGGGAAGGAAATATAATTTTAAAATATCAACAAGTATTTCCTTCCTCAAGTACTTAAGTAATTTTAAAAGGCTTATTTTTCACTCATAACTTAAGAAAAAAAGAGAAAAAAGATGTCCATTGTGTGACATTGCCTAGGAAGAGAAGGAGCACTTGAAAAAATAAAGATTCCAGATTAAAAACTTCAGTGAGCTTAAAAAAAATATAATCATCTCCACAGGCTGGGCATCTCTGTACTGCACTTGCTGAAATGCCTGTAAGATCAAATTCCCTCATCAGAGGAAGCAAGGTGCATTAGGGAGGGCAGGTTTGTCCCTGGGAGATTGTTCTGCTGTCAGTCCTTGTCACCCCTTAGCCTGGCTGGTGACAATCCAGCTGCACTTGCCAGCCTGGGTGGTGCTTATGGTCACTCAGGTGCTGTGCTGGCACAGGGACACTGAGTGTGACACTGAGTGTGACACTGAGTGTGACACTGTGACACCGAGTGTGACACCGAGTGTGACACTGAGTGTGACACTGTGACACTGAGTGTGACACCGAGTGTGACACCCAGTGTGACACTGACTGTGACACTGAGTGTGACACTGAATGTGACACCGAGTGTGACACCAAGTGTGACACCGAGTGTGACACCGAGTGTGACACCGAGTGTGACACTGACTGTGACACCGAGTGTGACAGCAGCACTGGAGAGAGCCTGCTCCAACAGGGCTCATGTGGAGAGCTTGAGTTGGAGACCAGCACAGGCACAGGAAACAGCAGCTGGTGGACAGGTTCCTGGGGAGCTGGTGAGAGGGCAGGAAGGGCATTGGGAGCTGAACCTTCCCCTCTGGAGCTGGGTGATGTGGCTCATCCCCCCAGTGACCCTGGATGGCTCCAGGCTGTGCCCAGCCCTGGGCAGGGGGCTGGGGCTCTGTGTTGGCTGACACAGCCGAGGCAGCATCAGCTGGTTTACAGACACAGAATATTGGGAGGTTTGGGAATCAATGAGGTGTTTTCTAATTGATGCCAGACCTTGCCATGCTGTTGCTAGTGTTAACAAAGGTTTCCTGAGAAATAGTTGTAATAACTCCCCAGAAAACAATGATTCACTCTCAAGTTACACTGAGGAACTGGGTTATCCTGTTTGACTTGAAGCAAGACAAATCAACTGCCACTGTGAAGGAATTGGGTGGGCATTTGTTACAGCCAGGACTGGCCTAGCCAGGCAGTTCTACCTTTCACAGGTCATGTTTTCACTCTGGTTTTCTCAGCAGCTTTGGATGTTGGTGGGCTGGACAGTGGTGTGAGGACAAGTTCTCCCAGTGCAGGTGAGTGCACCCGCAGTGCAAACCCCAGTGTGGATGTGACACTGCACAGCAATCACACAGAGCCAGCGGGGCCAGAGCTGATCAGGCAGTGGCAGCAGTGCCACTGAGCCATCCTGGAGCCATCCTGGAGCCATCCTGGAGCCATCCTGAGGTCGCCTGGGTCACTGCCCCGTGCTGGCTCCTCACCCTCTGTACCAGGCACACGCTGCCCCTCTGCCCCCGCGCTCCGCAGCCGGGTCTGGGCCAGCAGTGCCATGGCGAGGGCACGTTTTTAAGACGTGTTTAAATCACAGATGTGATGCAGCAGCCTCTGGACTCCAACAATCAGCGATGGCTGCTGCATCACATCTCTGATTTAACCATGTCTTAAAAACTGTGGTTTTAAAAAGAGGTCCTGAAGGTTCTAGTGGAAAGTTTATTCTCTGGAGCCAGGGGACTGTAGCTGTGTCTGTGTGGTGTGAGTCCCCAGCCTTCCGCTGGCCGCTGACCCTGGCTGTGTGCTGGACACGTGGGAAATGCACTCTGGAACTGTAGTGCTGATGGCTGAGCTAGTAACTCTGAAATCGGTTTTATTTTGCAAATTTTTAAGAAAGCATCTTTTCAATAGCTTTGGTCAATCCAAAGCTGTTTTTTTAATCTTGCTGACTTTTGGTGAAACCAAATCATCTCAGTAAAATATAGGCACGTGCCTTATTTAACCTTTTTATTGAGTTGAGTTCAGTTTTTGATAAAAACAGGCCCTAACAGAATGTATGGAATTTCTGCTGGTGGTTATAGTTAAAGACCTTTTCCTACTTCACGTAACTTGGAGAGAGGGAGGATAATCTCTCTTGATACTTTGCTACTTTAAAAGTATAATTAAGAGGGTTTTTTCCTTAATAAGTAGTTTATAGAGACTCTACTGCTCCTCTGGCTGAGCTGGATTGGTGCAACCTCTGCACTATAGGTTTGTATCCACTGGAACTGAGTTACAGTGCACAACAGTTGGATAAATTAACCAAGTGCTGGCTTAGAGTTCTTGTAGATGGAAATGATTTGCTAGGGTGGATCCCTCCCTGGGGTGCCCTGACTTGAGTGGAGTTACCTTAGCAATGATGTGACCTGCAGGGATGACACTGCAGGAAAAGGGGCTGGAACTGAGGGAAATCTCCCCAGAAACGTCTCTGTAGCTCCGAGCCAGGAGAGGAGCACAGCTCTCCTGAGCCAGAAGCTGTGTTAGCACTGTTAGGTTTTATAGGGATTTATTCTCTGTGATGTGCATCCAATCCCTCTTTGGGTTTTTATTTTACACCCACAGTGTCTTGTGGCAATGAGTTCCAAAATTTGAGTTGTTCTGTTGAAAATGTCACCACTGTCCCCGAGCTCTTCTAGGATGAAATGAACTTTTTTCTTCCTTTACTGACTTTTTTGTGCCATTCTTAATGTCATAGGCTTCTACTGTGGCAGATTCTCTATTCAGTCCTTGGGCATGTCTTTGGGCAAAGCAAATCCAAGTAAGGGAAACCTGTAAATGTTCCTACATAATCCAAAGCAAAACAGAGCTTGAATCCTTGAGCATGTAATGAATACACAGTTGGTTCCAGTGTGCTGGATATCTGTGGAGAAATTTTTCAAATCTCAGGCATAATTTGTCTTCCAAGGGAGACAGATGCCGAGCTGTCCTTCGAAAACTTCCCCTTTCCACTCCTTCTCCCCTAGTACTTACTGTGCTTGATTTCATGCTCACCTATAAAATTACTGTTGTCAACCAGTTTGACACTCAGCATTATACAAGAGGTTTTCTAGCCCCTCACAGCTGGTTGTGGTTTGGCATGTTTGTAGCAAAATGTATAGTCCTAAGGATTTCACAGATGGAATTTCAACCGTGCCCTGAGGTGCGCTGTTCTGGTGGTTAATTATCCCAAAAGTTCTGTTCAGCTTTACCTGTGGGAAATGAACCCACTGTGTTTATTCAGCTGGCATTGCATAAGTGGATGAGCATTGAGATTGTTTTCCAGATTGAAGAAAACTCACACAGAGAACTAAGAGGGCAAATTTATACTGCATTATATGTGAACATGAACAAGAAAGAACTTTCATTGTTTTTAGTAAGCAGAATAAATCCTTTTACTTGTATTTTATATGCTTCCACTTGCTCCATACCTCAAGGCATCCATGAGCCACCTGAATGTATAAGATGATGTCCAGGAGTAAGGAAATAAAATCTCAGCCCCATATTTGCCCTTGATTATTCCTATGCAGGTGTTGGAATTAAGACTTCTCCGTTCCTTAAAGATCTCTCTTACTCCACAAACGCTGTATTTGCTGTTGCATTGTCTGAGTTATTTTCATAATTCATAATTATCTTGGTTCTTAAAAATTTAGACATACATTTAAAAGCATGATCCAATCTTGCCTGATTGCCACCACATTGTGTTTGAAGTAATTACCATTCACTTGGCTTTTGAGGCTGTTGAATGAATTTTCCACATGAGATTCCTTAATTTGTACATATTTTATTGCTATAAAATAGGTATTGGCAAGCTGCCTGAACCATAGTGAAGGCCTTTAATTCCTACTCCTGTGTTATGAAACAAGTGCAAACGAGGAGGCATAAGAGAGACTCCTCAAAAAATATTTTGTTGACATTTCAAAATTGGCCTTACACAGGTGCAAATGCAGAGGTAAAACTAAGGTAGCTTAGTTCTGCACTTAAAGAGCCAAAGCCAGTCAGTTTTCATACAGGAAAGATAATGTTCTTTTATAGTATAAAAGCTCTCTCTTTCTTATCCTTGAGCTATTATCCCCACGAGAAATGTTCTCTGCTTGAAGAGGTTATTAGTGCCTTTGTGCTGGTTTCCTGCAGACTAAGGAAAGCCTCCAAGAATATTAATCCTCCCTGCCCTGTACATCTATTCTCCTGTGGCTGAGAGGCTGCCCTGCTAGCTCGGGTTTAGAGCAGGGAGGTGCATGTCTGGTTTAAAACAGCCATGGCTGGGGGTGTGAAAGAAGAAGAAAATGCCTGCTCTGTTCCCCACTCCCCCAGGGACACGGGGAGAGATCTTGGGGTCTTCCTTGGATATGGGACTCCTTTTCCCCCCAATTAAATTGACACTGTGCTCTCTGGGTAGCTTTATAGACAGTCTCATTGTAGATTTAAATATGTCAGAATGCTGTAAGTAAAGAGCAAGTTCTAGAACTGCTCTTAAAGTAGTCAGGTTTCAAAGCTGTGTTTTCCTAAACCGTATTACAACAGAATTTTAGGACAAAATCTAATGTTACTAAAAGAAGGAGGAAATTTTGTTGGTTTTGTTATTCATTTACTTTAAAGAATTGCAAGAAAGGATCTCTCAGTTTCCCTACCAGGGTATTTCAGCACAGCCTTTAAGGAAAAATAACAAATCTTGGCATATGCCCTTGTACAGGCGTAACTGGTACAAAATTCTGCCCAGCCCAAACTAACAAACCATCCCTGGTGGTCTGGCATTTCACCATCACAATCTCTCATAAATCAAACAGCGTGGCTGTGGAGGCTTTGGGTGTCACTAATGAGCAGCTGCTGGCAGCCAGGCGTGCCAGGTGACATCCAGCCTCCCTGCATGCTTCTGATGGGAGAGCACAGGAGCTCCCAAAATGCTGATCTTGGTAACAAACCTGGCTCAGAGCAGTTAGCTGAAGGAAAAGGCTTACAGATTGAGGAATGCTCTATGCAGGAACGCCAGGGCTTCCACAGACAGGATTTTAGGGCATGGCGTAAGCGTGGGGTGCGCTCTGAGGTGATGTTGGGGTGAGTGGTCTGAAAGTTGGATGTAAATGGGTTGGCTTACTCCAATTCAAACGTGCTGCTCTAAGGCCCCACTGAAGTCATTACAAAAAGGCAGGTGCTTAAAGGCTTGGTTGAACTTGAGGACCAGATTTGCAACTTCAAACATAAGAAATACATTGAGAATAAGGAATGTGCCTGATACGGGGCACCACAGGGAGCAGCTCATCTTCCTTCCCTCCCCCCTGTCTGTACAGCATCCCAGCTGCTAAAGAACTTTTATCTTAGTCATACTCAACCTTTATTCACCTGCTTGAAACTCTCTGCCTTGGCCTTCTGAGCTCATTTTCTCTGTGCAGGGTCTCTCTGGCCTGGGAAGAACATCTTGGGTACATTTGGCATGCTCTGGCCCTTGCAGTGCTGAATCAGTCTCACAGCTCATGAAGACATCTAAATCTAAGTACAGCACTTCCTGAGCTGTTGTGCAGAGCAGACTCCAGGATGCAGTTTCTTCCAGGGCTGCTGTTCCAATGCCAGCTGTCTTTGTGCCTGGTCCAAGACAGACCCTGCTGTGTCTGTGCCTGCAGACAGCAGATACCAGCCCCCAAACACGCAGGAGGGAGGATGGGTTGCATCCTGGGGCAGCTTTGCTTGGTGCCTCAGTTCCTGCAGCACCCAGCAGCTGAGTCCTTTCTGCAGGGGCTGGATTTGGTGTCCCTGTGCTGTGCCCTGCCCGATTGGCACCTGATTGTCCCAAAGCTCCAGAGTAAACCAAAAGACGAGGTCATGACTGTAGAAGGCAACACCACCATGGGCTTGTCAAGCTGATGGTAAATGCTCTCAGGGCCCTTGTTCTCTATGTTCTCTTCATCTGGGAATATTCTTACCCTGTTTGATTATTCTTTACTGAGACTGAGAATCCCAGAGAGGACAAAGCCTCTGTTGTATTGCAGCAATACGTGACTTAATTTTGAGGCAGATCACAGATTTCTGCCTGACATTTCTACCTTTCAACTGTTGCAAGTTTTTCAGCAAACAGTGGAGGAAAGGGAGAAAGACAAAACCACCATGTTAAATGTTAACATGCTTTTCTTCTCCCTCTGGAGGTAGAGCTCAATAAAATGTATAACAGTTTTAAATCTTGTTCCAATACATTTTTATGTGAAAATATATGAGGTATAGTCTGAAAGGACAAAAGACAAGTCTCATTTGTCCTTTAGGCAAAGGTTTTTAAGTGTTCATATATAAAATATGATCGAGAATACCAGTGACATTTCAACTAGAGACAAAAACAAGGTTAAAAACATTCTGGATTGTCCTAAAAGTGGAAGTTTCATTCCTGGGTTCTTTATGAAACCTAATAAATGAACTGGTGTGCAATACAATTGAATTGCTGAATACAAACGTACCAAGTTAAAGGGAGAATTCAGCTGGGCAGCAGTGGCTGAGTGCGGCTGTAGGCAGCTCTCCATGAAGGTAGTGGCACTGTGTCCTGGTTTGCTGGTGGTCTTTCTCTTCCAAAAACCAGACAAATGTACAGATTTACTTTTGTAAAGGAAAGCTTCTGCCTTCACTGTAAATTCTTAGGGACAACCTCTGCAGTTTGGTTTTATCACTTTAAAAACGAAGCCCCAGCCCTGGATTCAGAACTGGAATGTGCAGGTATGACTTTCTGTCCTCCTGCTTCGAAGAATATTCCATACATTTCTAGAAACAGAAATACTCCATCAGAGGGGGCTGTAGTTAAAAAAACAGCACAGGTGAACTTTGGAATGTGCATTTACAAAGAGAAAAATACCCTTTGTGTTTAGTGGGTACAGCTTTGCTCGGTGTGAGAAGCAGCTCTTCTCTTTCACTGCTGCTCTCTAGATTTGGCCAGTCATGAAACTGTGAAGTGCAGAAGTGAGTAAACGTCGATTTGTGCCTTTTCCTGGGGGAAAGAGGAGCAATGTGCTGGTGTCTCAGCCTGTCTACACGATGGGACTTGCATTCCAGCTCACTCAATCACCAATCTACCTGTTGCTGCAGAGTTTCATGCTGGCTGCAGCAGATTCCAAGGGGAAGGATTGGACAAGTGGATTTATCTGAGAATCTCATCACAGATTTCTCTCTTACTGTCCATTACATTGCTTTCTCCTGACCAATGCAGCTGTGGGAGTGACTGAGCCCCTGATATTCCAGGCAGGAGGTGCATGTTGGCAGAGAGGATGGAAACTCTGGAATTCCTCTAGGTAAAGCTAAAGATCTCAGCTTTGAGGTTCTGTCTTTTCTCTCTTCACAGATCTGCACTGTAGCTGCTGGGATAGAGCCACGTGATCTTGGGACAGTGTTGGTTAGCAGTGTGGAGCAGTCTGGTGTGTGCACTCTTCAACACTGGTAGTGGCACAATGCATTATTTGTGAGGCTTATTTTGTTTGAGAAACCAATACAATGACTTTGCAGCCCTTAGGGGTTTCATAGCTACACCTGTAGCTCTCCAGAAAGCCAACTCTCCAGCAGGTAAGATCTTAACTCAGTGCAGGCCACAGCTCACTGACAGCTTGGATGGAATAACGAATTGCTGGATAAAAAAGCCCCTCTTTAGATGTCTCCCCTGACTTTACATTCACATGAGTGATACCATGTATGCCCAGGTTCCTTATTTACATTTTATGTTGAACAACTTTTATCCCCTTGTTATCAAAGTATCATAATTTCTTCTTCATAGCAGTAGCTGTTTATTTGGATTTTTTTTTGGTATTATTTGCAATCCAATCTGACCTTTTTGCTACATAACCACTTGAAAAAGAGATGTCCTGCTCACATAAGGAATGCCTCAAGAGAAGGGCAGTCTTGCATAATTTCCTGTTCTCTCAGAGAAACCCTTCATATTGGAGAACTGGGGAATATTACTTTCTGGCCCTGCACACTCTCCTGGGTAGAAGGGTCCTGAAACACAATTTATTGTAAAACACACAGTGGTTACAGAGCTAGCACAGTCAATGATATTCCTTTTATTACCACTCAGATGAGAACACAAAATGACATTGGAAAGCAGTGAACTCACCAGAAGGGCAGAGAAAGCCATTAAATTCAACACGCATCATATTTCATAATCAGAATCCTGCAGTCAGAGCTGACACCACTGAATGAGTTTGTTGCAGTCATGATAATATAAAACCTGCTGCATCTGCTTCCCTTGGCACTTTTCGTTGTAGCCCCTTGCAGTGTATGGGCTATTAATCATCAGTAGCCAGGGACACTGCAGACCAATGCACTTTGTATTGCATAAATTGAAAATGCATCACTATTAGAGAGAAAACTGCCTTCCCTACATCTCTATTTAGATAGGCAGTTTCCTGAAGAGCTGCCATGCTATTATGGCTAACCACTTAATTGGAGTTCTTTTCACAGCCTGGTAATTGGGGTTGGGGGGAGGGTAATGCAATCCCTTCGTAGCACGCATGAAAACAAGGCAGGGGGAGTGTTCCTTGCCCTACGTGGGAACCCTGACAGGGCTCCAGCTGGAGGTGAGAAAATGCAGTCAGAAAAACTGTGTCATTTAACCTCACTAAATTCACTTCACAAACCAGAGGGCTGAGCTTACCTGTGAGAGGAGAGGGTGCTCTGCAACTGGTGCCTTCATGCATTTTCAGTGGCTGCGTGGAGCCACAGCTGAGCCAGAGGAGGGCTGGTGCCTTTCCTTCCATTAGCTCTGTTCACAGAGGAGGGTAAAATGAGGTTTAGGAGGATAAAAAAGTTTTAGTGGCAACCTGAGAAAAGACAGTTGTAAATTCAGCAGTCAAAGGTGCTCTTTTTAAAGAGAACCCGTTCTATTCTACAGTCATTTGTTCAAGTTTTATATGTACAGAGGAAAGATGAGCATCTAATGAAAATGGGACATATAAAGTAATTTGTAAGTGAAAGTATAGCTTTTAAACTGCGTGTGTTTAACTGTACATTGCTTCATGGTTTGAGTATTTTCTCTTGAATGGCTGTGGCCAGTGTTTGGAACTTCATTATCTTTGGTTATAGCTGCCCACACTTAATTCTCATTACATTTACCATACTCTGTGGATCTTGTTTCCCAGTGTGTGCAGTTGGTGATGTGTCAGCAAGACATGAGTCTGAACTGAAATTATATGAACTTGTGTTGAATCCCACATCTTCTGATACTTGCTGCTCAAACACAGGTGTACCAGCTGAAGTGCTCTGGCCAGATCCAAATCAAATCCAAATTAATCCAAATTTAACCGAGTTTAAACTGGGATTTATACACAAAGTTAGTTCTGAAGTGTGATCTTCATCCTCTCCCAGCTGCTCCCTCACATGAGTGTTTTTACATTTCAGCTACAATTCTTCACTTGACTTCTTTGGACAAAGTTCTCTTGAAAGTTTCAAATCCAACCACAGCAAAAAAATACTCCTGTCTTGATCCAAGCAGCTCAGAGGATCTCCTGTCACTCAGGTACTACATCAGAGGAATTGGAACTGGGGAGATATTTCCTGAGATGTCTGTCAGTGAGGTTATTTGGCAGAGCTGGAGGATGTGGAGAGCCCAGGTGAACAGATACAAAGATTGCACTATATTGGCAAAAGGATGGAGAGGGAAGGGCCAGGCTCCAGCCCATCACAGGCTTTGCTTTGGCTGCACATGAACAGTGAGACACGAGAGTGGTGCCCTGCACTTGAACTGGGTAGAGCTCACTGATTTACCTGATTGGCACCGACAGGCTTCTCAAGAAGGTGCTAATTCCCAAGCCTGACCAAGAAGTGACAGATCTGAGAGGTCCCTTCACACAGAAAAGAAGAGGGAGCATGGTAAAGTCATTCCCAGAACTGCACACAGTGAGTGTCATCCTCTTTTAAGTCCTACCAGTTTGTGCCTTTTGACGCTGGGATTTAATCCTGTTAGGAGTTAAGC
>VZTH01011205.1:0-11688 GCA_013397815.1 Aleadryas rufinucha
CGGGCCCAGCCCCGGCCCCGCGATGCCGCGGGTCTACATCGGCCGCCTCAGCTACCAGGCCCGGGAGCGCGACGTGGAGCGCTTCTTCAAGGGCTACGGCAAGATCCTCGAGGTGGATCTCAAGAACGGGTGAGCGCGGGCCCGGCCCGGCCACCTCGAGGAGAGGGCCCGGGCGCCTGAGCCCCTTGGAGGGGCCGGGGGGAAGAGGCCGCCGGGGCGCTCTGGGCAATGGTGGGGGCAGGACGGCTGGGTCGCCCCCTTTGGGTGGGGGTGAGGAGGGCAGGACTCTTGGGCTCCCCCTTGATGAGGGGACGGGAAGCCTGGGCCTTTATTGGGGCGGCATCTTGGTTCTCTCTTTTGGGGAGTGGGCAGGGTGCCTGAACTTCCATTGGAGGAGGGACGGGGCGGCTGGGTCCCCCCTTTCTAGGGGGAGAGGATGGCTGGGCTTTTATTGGGAAAGGGCTGTCTGCTTAGGTTCCTTTTTTGGGGGACAGAATGTCTGGGTTTCTCCTTTTTTGGGGGGTGGGGGGGCCAGGACGTCTGGGCCCCTACTGGGGAGGGGATAGGATGCCTTGGTTCCCCCTTTTCGGGTGGGGGACAGGATGCCTGGGTTCCCCCTCTTGTGAAGCGGGGACACGACGTCTGGGCCTTTTTTGGGGAAGGCAGGATGACTGGGTCTCTGTTGTGGGGGATGTGGATGCCTGGACTCTCCTTTGGGTTGGGGTGAGGGAGGCTGGACGATTGGATTCCCCCTTTTTTGGGGTGGATGCAGGGCACCTGGGCTCCCCCTTTGGGGAGGGGCTAGCATAGGTGGGTTTCTCCTTTTTGGAAGGCAGGACACCTGGGTTTCTGTGACAGCTGGGGGCAGGACGGCTGGGCCCCGCCTCAGTTCTTGGGGGGCAGCTCATCTGTGTCCTGCTCCCTCCTTCTGCAGGGAGGGGGTGCCACCCTCAGGGGTCCCCCCCAGGCCCCTCTGTACCCCAGGGTAAGCACTCCATGGTGAGCCAGGCTGCACCCCAGGATATTACCCCCCCAAAAGAACCCCAGTGTTTTGGGTGGGGGGTGCAGAGCTGCTCCTGGGCTGTTGGGGGGGGAGGTGTCCTGCCCCCCCCAACACCCCAACCTCGCCATACTGTGTGTTCTTACCTGTGCTGTTCCAGCAGCCGAGCTCTCACTGCAGCTCCAAGGGTTGGTGCTGCTCCACCAGGACTTGCCCAACACATTCAAGTGTGGACTTTTCAAGAAAAAACAAATTGCTGGTTTTGGTGTGTTTTTCCCCAACACCCAAAGCCTCATGAATGCTGGTGCCTTTGCTTTTTCCAAGAAACCTAGCTTGAAGTCTTCCTTAGGAAGGCTGAATGGAATATGGATTTATTATTATGTAGCCAGGAAAGCCAGGTATTAATTCCACCTTAGAAGTGGACAAAAGGAATTTCTTGTACAAGTTAGTCCTTGAGCATTAAAGTGAAAGAGGCTCATTAAGTTTTAGTGCTGCTTGTGCTAGCAGGTGGACATTTAACAGGTTTATAAGATGAATAAAATCCATTATTAAAGCAAACAAGTGTTCATGTGTCAGTGTTTTAACCCACACAGCCTCGGGTTTTGTTGGAGATTAGCTGAAGGATCCGAGGCTGCTGTTTTCCAGTCATGCTGTGCATCCTTAGAAATGTTGGGGGGGCTCAGTTTTCCTGTTGCTGAGTAAACCCCAAATTCAGTATTTCTGTTTCATGCATGTTGGGGGGGGAAGCCAACTAAACTTTCTTAACAGATGTAGAAATGCTGAGTTACGTGCCTGATGTGGCAAAGGGACTTGTCTTCCTGCTTTTCAGTCAATTTAACTGGTTTTTTAGTTTTATATTCTGAAATCTTTTGACAGGTTTGGAGTTAAATTTCTTGTCAGAAATTGAACTTGAGCAATCAGGTTTTGTGTCTGTGCTTGGGAAGCCCTGGGCTGAGCTGTGCTCTCTTGAGCCTTCCTCCATGGCTTATTTCTGGTGTTGCTTAGAAAACAATTCAAACTTCCTGCATGGTGTTTGGCTGGAGAGATTCTTGCAGTTGCTTCTGGAAATCTGGGGGTTCTCCTTGGTGGATCATCCATTGGATGTTTCAGCAGCTAAACTGGAATGCTGGAGCAAGAGGATGGAGTGCAAAGTGATACCACAGAGCTCTAAAAGCTTAGCTGGGGCTCACTAATTGTAATTTAAGCTTGAAATTCAATGGCTTAAAGCAATTATTACCTGAGGGAAGGACGGGGAAATGAAAATGTGGGTCCTGTAGGATTCTCCATTCCAAATTGCTGTTTTTAATTGTATGTTCTTAGTTTTCATACTCTTTCCTGCTCAGAGCTGCACTGACAATCACAGCTCTCTGTGTGTAGTGAGTGTATGAAGTGACCAGAAAATTGGACTTTTCAGCCTGTTTTTTATCTTCTATGAACACACTAAAAGCTGCTTGTGATGCCTCTAGGAAAAAAACCAACCTCGTTCTACTCAGGTACTTACCTGCCTGCATTACTCTGGGCAGCTCTGAAGAATTCAAGGCTTCACCCTAATACAGTACCCGCAGGACAGAAGGGTGTCACTTCTGCAGGGGATTGAGGAACACAGGTCAAAGCTTCAAACTTCCATTCTTCTATCTGCCTCCGTTCAAAATCAGTGTTAGCTTTCCAAAGAGAAGTGGTTTGGGTGGGAAGGGATCTTAAAGCCCATCCAGTTCCACCCCCTTCCATGGGCAGGGACACTCTCCAGTATCCCAGGTTGCTCCGAGCCCCAGCCTTGGACACTTGCAGGGATGACTAAGGCCATCTCCAAGGTCATGGTCAGACTCCCTGATCTTGGAGGGCTTTTCCAACCTGAACAGTTCTGTGATTCTGTGTTTATGTGGTGTGTGGGGTAGTGCTTACTTTTAATGGTTGGGGTTTTTAACTTCTACCTTTAAAAAGACAGATAACACCCTTAATTTCATCAAAGATGACGCCATAATAGTAATCTCTTGCTAGCATAAATGAATTCAGCCATTACATTCTCACATGATTTATCATTTTGTTGATGAAAAATGACTTTTGGTACAGTTCAGCAAATCAAGAGACATGTTTTCATGCTTTCCTATTTCTCTCCCTGTTTTTGGAGTTGTTTTGATTTTTTTTAGTTTTTTTTCAAGCCTCGAGGCCTTGAACCCTCAGGTCTGCTCAGGAGGCTCATCTGCAGGACAGTATTCACAGGGCTCTGCAGGAACCCATGAGTTGCTTTTGAGCACAGATACCACAGGTTCAGTTCCTTCCCAGTGATCCCTCTTCCCTCCCTCTCCCTAGGTATGGCTTTGTGGAGTTTGATGATCTGCGAGACGCCGACGATGCTGTCTATGAGCTGAATGGGAAAGATCTGTGTGGGGAGAGAGTGATCGTGGAGCACGCCCGGGGCCCACGTCGTGACAGCAGTTACGGTTCTGGACGCAGTAAGCACTTGTGCATTTGTATCCATGGCTTATTTTAAATAAAACATTGTTTTACTCTTTTTTTAAAAAGTAATTTAAAAGGAAAGCAATACAAAGTTGTGACTAGTGTTCTGTAACTGTAAATGTAACTGTTGATTTGAATATTTATTAATTTGTTGTATTAAACTATTTTAATTGATACATTAATAAACAGTTTCTTGTACCATTTTTATTATTATCATTTCGTTTAACTATTTGAATGGTTTATTTGCAATGTGATGTTTAACATAGATTTAACAAAGACCTCAATGTTTTAATTGAAAGAGTCCTTTGAGGCTAAGATGACTGCCCGTTCCATTTGCTGACCTTGGGGTACCTTTCCATGAGTGGCTCTTTGACCTTTGTGGCCCTTGGCTGACCAAAAAAAAAGGAAGCCATGTGACGACCGCAAGCTTTTCCCATTAGACCTGGGTGGTGAGGATCCCAAGGGTTAGAGACAGATGAGATTAATCTGAAATAGGTGCCTGAAAAGCTTTATTCATGTCAGATATTCAGAAAGCCTTTAAGCAATGTAAGTAACATTAGTCGACTGGCTTTATTCAGTTTCTTCTTTCAAACTGTTTTAAAAATAATATTAAATATAATTGCATGTTAATTCTAGCATAATTATAGTTCTGTGCCTTGTTTAATTATGAGCTTGTAGTAAAACTTTTTTAATGCTTTGGGTCTTTGTAAGGTGTTACGTAAGGGGGGGTTGGGTTTAGCCCTGGGGAGGGTCTGTGCTGTCTTTGGGAACACGCGGGGCAGAGCAGTTCCGTCGGGGCGGAGAGCGAGGCTCCATTTCCCTGGCTGAAGCTCTGCTGTCTGCTTGTCACCTCCTAAAGGTGGATATGGTTATAGAAGAAGCGGAAGAGATAAGTACGGTCCCCCGACCCGTACAGAATACAGATTGATTGTGGAAAATTTGTCAAGCCGCTGCAGTTGGCAGGATCTGAAGGTATGGGGCCCCTTTCCTTACCCTCCCTCTGTTACAGAGCACAAAGGGTAAAAGTCATCTTCAGCGAGGCAAAGCGGTGTGCAGTAGCACACACCTCAACACAGGAGTATGTTCGTGTACATGAAACCATTAATGAGAGGTTTGGAGTTGCACCCCCAGCACTGGTGGCACTGGACAGTGGGAGAATAATTTTATCCTTAGCACCAGCCAACATCATGTACAGATGTGTTTTATCTTCTCTTAGGCCTTGTCAAAACAGACTCAAATCATGCCAGGGGTAGGATTCACTAGAGATGGAGGAGTTTGCCCTTGTCGGTTTGGATTTAACCCATCAACTCATAAGGTGCTTACAGCTGTGTGAAACAACAGCATTGTTCCTGCACAGTCTCTCTCAGGAATTTCCACACCATCTAAAGCTGTTTTAAGGAGAGTTTCAGGGAAAGATGCTTCCAGAATGAGTAATCATGCAAAATCTCTGCCAAAAACTTATTCTTGAAGTCCAAAGGAGTGGCAGGTGATTCTCAGTAGTGGAGGTGTTGAGTGACACTGTGGAGCCCACGGTACCTCTGAGTACTCTGGAGGTGACATGTTGGCTCATGATTATCCACATGTGGATTCAGGGAGCAGGATTTCAATAGTAGATGCAAAAAGATTAGTGCTTCCTTATTAGACTGAGCAGCAATGGTTAAACCCACTTGTTCTTACTGGAACACTTACTCTTATGGTTCTCTTTTAAGGGTGTGTAAAATTTGTTCTAAACAAACTTTGACGTAGTAGAAACTGGTCTGTAATTGAATTGTTACACTAGTTCAGGTACGTACGGAGATGCTTCCAGTGTCTTTGTTGTTAATGCTTCACACCATCAGTAGCTTGTCTTTGCTTCTGGTATTAAAATTGTAAGTAGAGCATGGCATGATTAATCCTCCAATGGATGCATTGCTGCTTTTTTGGGAATAGCTTTCATTTCAGTGTACTTAACAGGGGAGTAGCTGGGTTGAAAACAAACCAAACCAGAGCTCCGGGCCCTGTTTCCACTGCAGCCAAATTCCACGGGGGCTGAAAGACACCCTGGCCTGGCAGCTTGCTCAAAGCAGGGCAGAACAGACCCCTGATAAATGGAGCGGTTTAGGAATGGAAATGGAGAAGCCAGGAAGCATGAAATGGGAAAATGAATTGAGCTTGGAGTTCTGGGGGGGGGNGGGGGGGGGTGGTTTCCAGCAGAACGAGCTGTGTTGTCGAGGTGGAGGATGAAGGGAGGTCTGCTGCTCTGTGGGCTTCTTACCACTTCATATTCAACTGTTATCACTTTTCCTAATTATTTTTGAAAATATGATTTAGAGAGCAAGCATTTTACTTATTTAATCACTGCTGTAATTTGAAACTTAGAGTCCAGAGCATATTTGATCTTAGACTTGAGGTGGGAGACCTTAAGTTATCATTTGGCTCAAAACTATCAACCTGGTTCTAATCACACTATCTCTGTGAAGTCATAGTGTGTTATTTGGCACTACAGATGCTGTTTGGGTCAGACCCTTGCTGACATCCCTGTAAATAGAAGAGGCTCAGGGAGCATCGTGTCAGAAGTGAGCAGGGTCAGCTGGAAGCCTGGCTCTGGATTCAAGGCGATGGTGATTCTGTCCTCTTCCCCTAGGATTATATGCGTCAGGCAGGGGAAGTGACTTATGCAGATGCACACAAAGGAAGGAAAAATGAAGGTGTGATTGAGTTCAAATCCTATTCTGACATGAAAAGAGCCCTTGAAAAGCTGGACGGGACAGAAGTAAATGGCAGAAAGATTAGATTAGTGGAAGACAGACCTGGATCAAGACGGCGCCGCTCTTACTCCAGAAGCCGAAGCCATTCAAGGTATGTCTGTAACGTATCTCAGGCTGCAGTTACAGGAACATGCAGCGGATTAAGACACTTGGGTTCCAAAACACCTTGGAAATGTTTGGAATTCTCAACAGGTCTAGTTTTCTGAGAATGTATTAGTATCCAGGGCAAATGAGGGCTATGTTCTGAGGTGTCTCCCTTGGTGGATGTGTGGACCTGCTCCCTGAACACCTGTGACTGTTCTTCCCTGATACTGAGCCCTCGCTCCTTGTGGGAGCAGCTGCGTGGCCAGTGGAGCCGTGCACATGGAATGAAACAGAAGGTGCTTCTAACACTTCAGCTCTGAACACTGTGTTCTGCTCCAAGCACCAGGACTAACAGTTCTTTCTCAGCTTAGAAACCTCCACCTGTTCCCTGTTTCTCAGAGATTTGTTGCTTTCCTTGTCTGATGAAGATCTGCTTCAGCAGCACCAAGTGTTCTCCCCTTTCCATTCTGGGGTAGAACTTGTTGCAAGAAAACTCGGGCAAATCTTTACTGTTCCTAGAAGAACTTGCTTATGAAATCAAACTCTGAAGTCAAAGCTTTATGCCAGTGTCTTGCCATATTCAAACTGATTTGATTGGGAAAGTGATTATCCCTTAAATAAACTGGCATCTTTTCTCCCAGATTAGCACCCTGCTCACAGCCAGACGTGGCAGCAGGGATGAGAGGTGGGGAGAAGGGTGCTCTAAGTTTGTAACAGATCGTGTAACTCTGAACATTTGACTGCTGAAAGGTGCTTTAACCCCGTGGGGTTCTGCCCACAGGGGTCACCAGCTCCCCATGGACACGTGCTAACGTGAAGCTGGTTCCTTGTGTTGCAGGTCTCGCTCTCGAAGCAGACACTCCCATAAGAGCAGGAGCCGCAGTGCCAGCAGCAGCCGCTCCAAGAGTAGATCCAGATCCAGGTATGTCTTTGTCTTGGGAGAACTGGGGGCTCCCACTTCAGTGAGAAGCATCATGTTAAATTTGCAGCAGGAACACTTTGTTTTTCTTTTCCCTCCCATTCTCTGCACGCTCTGCTCAAACCCTCGCCACACTAAAGCAGAGCTGTCTGTTGCCTTTGCACTTCCAGGTCTGTGTCCCGTTCCAGAAGCAAGAGCCGTAGTCGAAGCAAGAGCCGTAGCAGAGGCCAGAAAGAGAAAAGCAGGACTCCAAGTAAAGAGGATAAAAGTAGGAGCCGCAGCAGGAGTGCAGAGAAATCCCGAAACAAAAGCAAGGATAAATCTGAGGGCTCTCTCCATAACAGCGATGAGAAAGCCAAGAGCAGGAGCCACAGCAAGGAAAAGAGCAGGAGCAGGAGTGGGAGTAAGGACAGGGCCGAGACGAGGGAGAGCATGAGGAGCAGAAGCAAGGAGAAGAGTAGAAGCAAAGACAGGGAGAAGAGCATTAGCAAGGCTAGAAGCAGGAGCAAAAGCAGAGATGAGAGTAGGAGCAGGAGCCACAGCAAGGATAAAAGGAAAAGTAGGAAGAGGAGCAGGGATGACAGCAGAAGTAGAAGCCGGAGCCGCAGCAAGAGTGAGAAAAGCAAGAGGCGCAGCAAGCGCGACAGCAAAGGCAGCAGCAAGAAGAGAAGGAAGGACAGCCACGAGCGGTCCAAGTCAGGCTCCAAAGAAAAGGAGCAGCTCAAATCCGAGCTGGACAAGAAGGAGGCAAAAGGCGAGGGGGAGGATGCAATGTCCCGCTCCAGGTCTAGGTCCATTTCCAAGTCCAAACCAAATGTCAAATCAGATTCTCGTTCCAGGTCCAAATCTGTTTCAAAGCCGGGGTCCCGGTCCAAGTCCAGGTCTAGGTCTGCCTCTAGGTCACACTCCCGGTCGCGGTCAAGGTCCCGCTCCAGATCCTAACCTTGCTGCAACCCTACTTGGAATGGTTGGAAAAGTCTTTTGTACATGCTTAGTAGCTGTAACCAAGTGATTGAAGTAGAAACCCTGTCAATGCTGTGTATTTTTAACAACCTGATGGTCTGTCTGTCATTAACTGCAGTGCTCCTTCCCTGTAGCACTCCCTGGCGTGAGGCTGCTCCACTCATTTTCTATCCAATAGAAAGGTTCTCTTTACACAGAGCTCTTCCTAGAGCCCCCAGATTGCCCTGTTTTCCAGGGAGAGCCTTGCAGGGAACGAGCACTGCGCCCTGGTGGGTTTATGGGATTACAGTGATGACTGATAGGTAGGTATGACGGATTCAACAGTCTTTGCCCTCGATTGATGCCCTTTGATGTCTGCCATTTAGTGGAAGTGCTAAGTCTTAAGTTTCATACTACTTTTGTTCCATATTTTTTGGACTTACAAAGTTGTGAATAGCACAGTCAAAAGGAAAAAAAAATAGAGGTACTTGCAGTAATCTATAGGGAAAAGAACTTTAGTTCCATATTCTGGTATTGTGACAATATCCTTGTTTTATATTAAATTTTTTTATTTTATTTTTCCCTGTCTTGCAAAGTACAGTGATTCCCGTTTCCATGAAATTTGAATAAAGACTATTTTTGCTTGATGACATTTGATTACGTGATGTTGTGTTGTGATTGTCAGTGTTTCCTATTGCTCAAGGTAAGCCTGAATTTGTAGAGTCACTCACAGAGAAAAGGTTCTTAATTCAGAAAGTCAATTCATATTCAGTGTAGGCACAACACTTGAATACAGTCCAGATAAACTTATTTTTTCAGCATATTTTCGAGGAGTTTTTCCTCCTAGTAAAACACCTGTCCTTGGGAGGAGCCTTCATAATAGAAAACGCTCAGAATGTGTGTCTGGGCTTGGAAGTACAGAGGGCGGTGATGGCTGTTCCGTGGCATGTCCCCAGCACCCCTGGGGACCTGGGGAGAAGGGAGGGCAGCTTCTAGAAAGAGTTTTGTAGGTGTGTAGGTGTTCCTGAATAATATCCCAAATTTAGACTTGGGCCATTTGCAAATTGCTCAGACTGAACTTCCCACAAGCTCTGCTCCTGCACAATTGGCTTTGAATGAAGAAGTGACATCCCCAGCACCTGTTCTGCCTGCCAGCAACATTCTGAAAAATAGAAGGCAAAACGTATTTTGTGAGTTCTTGGTCTGGAATAAAAAGGTTAGTTACAGCTTCCCCCAAAAGTTTCCTTTAGCCAATCCCAAACTGCTCACAACTGATGACAGCGGCTCTCCAGCGAGAGAGGAATTACTCTTCATACGTGCAAGTAATTCCGTATAATTTGATCATTTGGAACTTGTCCTGCCATATTAAAAGATGAAAGGGTAATAGATCATCAGAGTTGCTTTCAACACAAAATATTTCCCCACACTTTGAGAGGGGTCAGGGCTTGGCGAGTGGCTCAGACTTTATCAAATGTCATATTACCACAGCAGCATGAGAAAGCTGTGTGGAAGTGATATTTAATTTCTTCAGAAGGAAAAGCATTTTCCAGCTATATGTATTTAGTGCTTTAACATCTTAGACTCTCATAACGACATTTTTAATCCTTTTGGCTGCTTAATCTTAGCACAGAAGCAAACCAGCCAAGGCAAGATGTTTGCTAATAGAGGATAATTAACTAAAAAATACTTTTAAGAAAATCTGCAAATTATACAGTCTAGGCAAAGACTAAAAAGTGACTCCAGTTTCTGTTGTCTGGCAACTCTGTTCCGAGTGACTGAGCCAGGTTTCAGTGAGCCCTTTGGGAGAAGCATCTATTCCTTAAATACCTGAGGACAGGCCTTTGGAGGGAGGTGTGTGGGAAACCTGTTTGAGGTGTAGATTGTCAGTGTGTGCAGTAAGAAGAGGGAAAGCCAAAAATCCTTCACGTGCCAGCACCTGGAGTGCTGGAGGCTCCTGGTGTGCAGCGCAGGGTTTGGGCACACCACCCCCTTGCAGGAGCACTGGTGCTTTACTGCCCAGAGCAGGGACAGACCTTGGGACGGGCTCATCCTCCCTGACCACCGCGTGTGGGTCGGAGGGTTGGAGCGGGAATTCCCAGGGAATGGGTACCCCAGGACACCTCACTGCTGAGAGCTAGCGTGAAGCATTGGAAGTGCCCCCACAACAGTGATTCCATGGCAGGCGAGGCACACGCCCCAGCTGGGCTCTGCTGCATCATTTAATGTTTATTTCTGTCTCATGAACATCACAGAGTGAGTCTCCCCCATTAATTTTGCATTAAAGTGTAGGTTTTGCATCAAAACCCCCAGCTCATGTGGCTCCCTGGTGTGAGCACTTTGCCTTTCCCAGCCTGGAGCTGCAGCGGTCTTGGTGCTCCTGAAACTGCAAGGACCTGCCTGGCAGCAGGTGTGAAGCCAGGGCAGTGGTAATAATATTAAATATTAACAATAATAATTATATTGCATGGCCAGAGAGGAAGATCAGTGGAATGTCTGCAATAATTCTGCAATATTCCCAAGTAATGTTTCTGTGTGAATAATTAAATACAAAGTGAGAACTCAGCTTTAGGCTGGAATTATCTATCCAGAATGGACTGAAAAACAGCCCCAAATGTGATTTAGGGTTGGGGTACCTGTCTTATGGGGCAAAAGCACCTTGGAGGTGAGTTCTGAGGAGGGAAGGCAGGAATGCGTGTGGTGGGCACGGGGCAGGTTCTGGCAAAACAACCGGTAGAGCAGCCCTTAAAAGGGCAAGAAGACCTGAAATAGGGATCTCTCAACAAAACTTACAACAATTAAAACCAAATTAAGAGTCTAAATAAATATGGGTGGTTCAATTATTTGTAAAATTTTTTGCCTCCAATACCCCTGTAAACCAGGACCCAGCACATGCTTCAACACTGGCTGCAAGCATCTGCAGGAGTTGCGGTTTATCTGGAACTTGCTGGCACAGATGAGGTGAGAAATGTATTTGTTTTCTGACTAAATTTAAAGATTCTAAAGGGTATTTTATGTGCCTCGCTCGAGGGATGAAGAATATTGTGATGTGTATTTCAAATGAGCCATTGCAAATCTCATTTATTATTTTCCTGAAATCCCATTCCATTTAAGCTGTCACAGCTTGGGGCCCGCTTGTGCTCTTTCCTCGCTCACCGTGGCGTAAAAACCCCGACGCATCATTAAAAAAACCCTACCCCCACCTCTCTTATTGTTCCAAAATTCAAATACAAAGGAAAATAACATTCCCAGATGAGAAGACAAACAAGTTTAACAAATGCAGAGAAGAGGGGGCACTATCCTATTACTCCTGGGCGTGGGAGGCAGCGGGACGCCGTGGTCACGATTTGCTGGATGCCAGCGGCAACGGCGATTTACAGCTCCCGTTCCCAAATCTCCCGTTCCCAAATCTCCATCTCAGCCACGAATGCGCCCCAGCGCCCGCGGCCGTGCCCAGGCTTCACCCGGCCGGCTCAGGGAGCAGCACTGGGAGCGGGGCTGTGCGCCTCACACACACACTGCCCCTCCCAGTGCCCCCAGTG
>VZTH01011212.1:1402-12788 GCA_013397815.1 Aleadryas rufinucha
CTGGGAAAGGAGGAATTGGTGCTCTCTGCTGAGATGGGAACTAGGGAAGCAGGAATTGGTGCTCTCTGCTGAGATAGGAGCTGGGAAAGGAGGAATTGGTGCTCTCTGCTGAGCCAGGAACCAGGAAAGGAGGAATTGCTTCTCTCTGCTGAGACAGGAGATGCACAAGGAGGAATTGCTGCTCTCTGCTGTGCCAGGAGCAGCACCAGGAGCTCCCCATGGCTTCCCCAAGCCCCACATCCCTGAGCCCACATGGGATGGGGCCGTGTGGCCGCAGCCCTTCCAGCCCCGAGCACAGCAGGCTGTGCCAGCAGATGCTCACCCCCTCCTGCCTCCTCCCCTGGAAAAACTCCTCCATGGGGAGGAAGGACGTTCATTTCTCACCCCAAACAGCTCAGTCGTGTGTCTCTGTGCCAAAGCAGCGGCCGGGGGCCAGGCAGGGCTGTCACTTGTGCGCTCTCTGAGCTGCAGACAGCTGCCTGCCAGAGCTGGGTGAGACTCAGCCATCATCTGACTGTGCCCCAGCTAGCTCTGAAATCCAATCCTCTCCACCCTCAGCTGGTTCCGAGCAAGGCTCAGGAAGCACAAAGGCTCCGTGCTCCCGTTCCCCAGGGCCCTGTGGCTCCTGGAGCGCCGCCTGCCCCAGCCACACTCCCAGCACATGAGCCCTGACAGGCTGATCCCACTGCAAGTCAGCTACAACATCACTCCTAACTCATGATTCATCTAAAATCTAATGAAGTCACATTTTTGTAACAACAACAGCGAACAGATGCTACTGGGAGGATCACACAACAAACTGTGTGCAGCTGACCTTTCCTCATTCACTGCGTTCTTTTTATTTATTTGCATTTTCTCAGATGCTTTTTATACCTTTGAAATGTAAAGTCACACTCAGAAACGCTATTTCCATCTCAAGGCATCTCTTGAAAATGTAGATTTAACACGGCACTGGCTTGGTAAACAGGATATTTCACTGCTCATAGGCTGTCCCTCCGAGTGAAAAACACATAAAGGTACCTGCAATATTTCCTAAATGTCCCGAGTGACAGATTCAGATCACACCTACAACCTCTTCTGATTTATACTGTGAACACAGCCACACAATCACTGAGGTTGGAAAACATCTCTGGGATCATCGAGTCCAGCCTGTGCCCCATCTCCACCAGAGCTCTGAGTGCCACGTCCAGGAATTCCTTGGACACCTCCNCATGAGCAGCCCAGAATTGGGCACAGAATTCCAGGTGGCTCCTCACTTCCCTGCTCCTGCTGCCCACACCACTCCCTCTATGCCCCCTTTATCAAATTAAGAGCTGTACTCCCAGTCCAACCCAGTTCAGCCACCCAAAAGACCCAGTACCTGCCACTGGAGCTGACCAGTCCTCCCTCTCCGAACCAGGAAAGCCAAAAGCGTTCCAGGGAAAGGTTTCATCCTTCCAACACCCACATCCTGCTGAGGAACAGCAGGAGATGCCCCAGGGACCGCCCCAGACCTCCTGCTCCTGCTCCCCACCTCGTGAACTCCAAACCACCTCCGAAACCACGAGGCTGCGGGGTCAGGGGATTAAAAATTGTTGCCAAAATTGCCTTATTTTGTGCTTTTCCGCTCTGCTGAATAAGGTATCAACCCTCCAGGCTGTCAGTACAGTAAAGGAGAAGAAATTTGCACAGCTCCTCATTACAGGGCTGTCAAGTGGAGCTCCAGTGGAGAAACAGGTGGGATTGTATTTCCATTATAATCTCTGAAGTGCTGCTTAAAAATAAAATAAAAAGGCGTCAACACGCTATTACTCTGCGAGGAAAGAGCATCTCATCAAGGGGAAAAGAAGATCTGAAAACATGAAATCTCCTTCACAAAGATCCTTGATAATGTTTGTCTGGTCGGGGTAGCAGAGGGCTATTTATTGCTCTTGGCCAGCACTGGAAATCTGCATTTAAATGGAGCTCCCCTCTCATTCCTGCTATCCAGAGAGAGCAAATTCAGGGGGGAGAGAGAGAGAAACAGGAGGGGAGACGTGATAAAAACAGCTGAGGGCTTTAGTTCCTGCTGCCTGAAACACAATCTCTCTTTTATCTTCTTTAATAACTGCTTTGTGTACATAAAATCACAATTACATTCCCCCCAGACCTGGAGTTTCCAGGAAAATTGAGAAGGAAGGTGGTGACCTGCCCGTCAGGCTGGGATGGAAAGCCTCAGTGGGATCATCCCTGGATCCCAGAAATATCATCCCTGTGGGGCAGGCAGGGAAAAACCCTGCCAGACCCATCTCACCTGATTTTGGGAATATAAATCCCACTCCGAGGCAGCAGCAAACACCCTGAGCATGAAGAGAGGAGCAAAAAAGGCACAAAGAAGATAAGAAAGTGGTCTGGAATGGGAATGGCCCAGCCAGAGCTGGCTCACGGGGTCTGAACCCACCCTCTTGTAAAAAAAGCAGGAAGCTGATTTTAAAGGGAAACTCCTGTGGGTTTCCACAGCCAGACTTGAGGCACTGCACCTGTGGGGAAAGTCCTGATCTGGGGAGTTAAACACTGGGATTGCAACCAGGTAAATCCCACTCCATGCCCTGAAAAACCTGCCAAGAGAAGTCCCAAAAACGAGGAGAGAACAGCAGGGAGGAGGAGGAGGAACGAGGGATTGAACCCTCCCAAGGTGCAAGGTCAGGGCTGCTGCAGGGAATGGGATTCTGGCTCTGGAAAAACGAACACCAGGGGCTCTCTTTCATGTCCACAAAACCCCAAACCCAGGGAATTCCAGCCACCAGGAGCTCGTTTCTGCACGAGTGAACGTGGTGTGGTGGGACGGCTTTTTTCTGTTTTCCCTGGAACTTTGCTGCCAGCAGGAGCTCCCCACAGCCCTGCCCTCTAATCCAGATTTTCAGCACCTCTGCAAAGCCCCATCTGTAAACTAGACCAGAGATTGCCAAAAATCCACGCTCCTGCGTGGCCACCCCCATCCCCTAAGTGCCTAAATCTTATTTTCTTAGGAAAGCAGCCTAAAACCACTGACCAGGGCTGGGAAGATCGTTTTTTTCTGCCTGTCTTTTGCTTCCATAATGACAAGCTGAGTTTCCAGAGGAAGTTTTTCTGCCCATTCCCGTGGTCTCAGGTGACTGGCAGCAGCTGTGGTTTTGTAGGAGGAGAGCACTGGGAAGCCCTGGTGGGGCCAATAAACTTGGCAAGACCAAGACACGAGCAAGAACTTAATTAAGTCAGTGGAGAGTATAAATAGAAGAAAAATAACCATGGAAACCCCAAGTGCCACTGCCAGGCAAGCAAAAAAGAATGAGGAAGGAAGAAACAATGGGGAAAATCTTGAGTTAAAAAAACAAAACAACAACAAAAAAGCCAACAAACAAATGGGAAAGTCCAGCAGGATTTATGGCTCTAATGATGGATTTGAGAGAAGGCAATGAATAATGGAGCTGTGGGATTTGGGGGAAAGAGCCTGCTGTGGGATGGGGAGGCAGGAAAGGGCCCAGACCCCACTAAATACCCTCAATAAATGTGTTTTGTACCCACAACCCCACAAAATCCCAGAGTTCCGTCCCCAGAGGTGGCTGAGTTCCAGTGGCTGTTCCAGCACACACAAAGATCTGCAACGCTTTGGGATTTTCTGCCTGACAGGGATTTAGGGAGAGGAACATTCCCAAACCTGGCACTTGGCCTTGCAGGGGGAACCATTTCCTGAACCTCCTTCTGATCACAGGTTGGAAAAGACCTCTGAGATCATCAAGCCACCACCATGGTCACTAAAGCCTGTCCTCAAGTGCCACATCCACGTGTTTTTGGAGCACTTCCAGGGCTGGTGACTCCACCACCAGTGCTTGACAGCCCCTTTCCATGGAGAAATTTTTCCTAATATCTAATGCAGACCTCCCCTGGCAGAACTTGAGGCCGTTTCCTCTCATCCTGGTGAGGGTGAGACAGCAGGTTAGAGGATTGAAGGAATTGAGGGTCCCTCTAAAGCCACCGAATTTCCATTAAGTGGGGTTTTAATGACCATTCTCCCCTGAACCCTTGTGGGTACCTCAGCATTTAGAGTGTGTTTGCTCTCCTCCCAGCACCTCCCTGTTTCAGTGGGATCACAGCTGTGGCTGATCCCTCCCAGGCTGGCAAACCCCAGTGCCCTGCAGGGGATGCACAGCTCAGCCCCAAGGACGGAGCAGGGAAACCCCAGGTCCCAGCTTCCCCCATGCAGTGATTAATCCACACACAGAGGCAGCAAACAGCCCTGGATGTACCCCCAAAGCCAAGGTGAGGAGGGGGAAAACGTTGTAGAGGGATCTGGGGGTCTGCTTGCGTTAATATGGAAAGTTTGGAGATATTTTGCACCACTTCTCCTCCTGTTACAAATCCCTGGCCACTGCTGCTGTGACAAATCTCTGAAAGATGGACCCAAGGACAAGGACCAGCCATGCTGGATGTAGATATGGCAATTCCTATAAAGATATGAGCCAGACAAATGATAGGGGAAATGATTTTCATTCTCCCATGATGGATGAAGAGCGAAGAGATAAAGAAGCTCCTCAAGGTTTTCCAGGGCCATGTGGCAAATAAACAGATTTAATGTGCCAGGAGGCTTCAGAAAGCCTTGTTTAGAGGCTCAGCCCTTCTGCCACCAAAACCTGACCTGTGCCTCAATCCTCAGGCATCTGAGGGCATCACAAAGTCAGCACTGTTAAGAGATCTTTTGGGAGGTGGGAATCCCTGGAAGCAGGAACGTGTATGAAGAGAAATGGGTCAATGGCATGTGGCTGAGTGTGGATGGAAGAGTCCAACCATGTGTGGGAGCCTTTGGGTTGGAAAGGACCTTAGAGGTGATCAAATTCCACCCCTTGCCATGGGCAGGGACACCATCCATGAACAGGGACACCTTCCATGGGCAGGGACACCTTCCATGGGCAGGGACACCATCCATGGGCAGGGACACCACCCATGGGCAGGGACACCTCCCATGAACAGGGACACCTCCCATGGACAGGGACACCATCCATGGGCAGGGACACCTCTCATGGGCAGGGACACCATCCATGGACAGGGACACCTTCCATGGGCAGGGACACCTTCCATGGGCAGGGACAGGTCCCATGGGCAGGGACACCATCCATGGGCAGGGACACCTCTCATGGGCAGGGACACCTCTCATGGGCAGGGACACCTCCCACTAAACCAGGCTGCTCCAAAAGGAAAGCCGAAAAGATGAATAAAGGTGGGAAAAAGCGACATTGGAAATCTCACCCCTCTTGAAGAGGATCCAGATGTCTCAAACGACGTAAAAGGGTTTGATCCAGGTACAAAGCGACACTTGAGCCCTCCCCTGACGTGCCTCGGGATTGTTTCCATCCCTGAGCTTTCCTGACAGAACAAACACCTTTTGCTGCTGAGTCACGCTGGAATGAGATGCTAAGGAGCTGCCACAGCAGCTGTGGAAGCCCTTCAGATCCAATATTGATCAATCTGCACAGCCTCCATTTATTTATTTTTTGCCACTCAGCCTTCAGCTGATTTAATGGGCTGCTTTAATGTCTCCCTGCCTTCCCTCGTTAGCATGCTCTGCCCACTGCAGTCCTCCTGCCCTGATGGCTTCTTCCCCGACTTCTGGATGGGAAAGAGAAACAGCAACTTGCTTTTCCCTGGATTCTGACATGGTTTTCCCTGCCTTTCTATCCATCTTAGCAGCACACTGCTAATTCATCTAATCCCAGGATGCTTTTTCTGGTCGTTTGGACCAAAAAAAGGCAGCTCGGCTTTGTTTTTTAGATGGCTTTTTGAGGGAAGGGATCTGCAGAGCCCTGAGTGAGTGAAGTGATGCACAGCAACGTCCTCGCTCGGAGCAATTTGTCTCAGCATCCTCTGGAGACCCCCCTAAGTGGGGGGTGTCAGATATTGCCTGGAGAACCCCTGGCACAGCAGAAAAAAACAACCACAAAATCCTGAAAAAGTTACTCGAAGTTTTCCCAGAAAATATCAGAGGTTTCTAAGTGCAAGGCTCTCCAGTGTGGGTAAAAAACAATTTTTGGGCAAACAGCTTTTGCTTTCAGCTTGGGAGCTCATTACAGATTCTCCTGCATCTGGAGAAGTTTTAAAGACACCACACAGAAACTGGAGAGGGCGAGTGAAGAGCAAGAAAGGAAGGGGGGAAGAAAAGCAAGGATACAGAAAGGGCTCAGCTGCAGAGAGTAAATTAAAGCAGACACAAAAACTGTTAGCAAACAAGGCTGAACAAACCCGAAGGAAAAGCTGTTCCAGGCTCTGGGGATGTCAGGAATGATGGAAGAGCTGGGACTGGGGAGGAATCAGCACCAACACTGGGTGAGGATTGAGATGTTCCAGACCCAGCCAGGCTGGTGAAGCAGAGCGAGTGGAGTGAATTACATCCCCTGCAGTCTGCTCAGAAGCTTCTTAGAGGGGATCCTGAATTAGTGACATTAATGCAGCAAGGAACTGGATCAGGTTCCCAGTGATAAGCTTAATTAAACAACAGAGTTATCCATAGGCTGGGGTTTATGTTATAAATAAGCAACACTTATACTGATTAATTGAAGTCATGGTTCAGATCGTTAAATCCTCCTCCTTCCAACCATCTCAATGAGGATACCTGTAAGAGCTGAAGCCAGCACGGATGTTTGACACTTGCAAAGCCAAGCACACACCCAGGGGAGGGCAGGGAGCCTTCAAAAGGCTCCTTCCCTCTGTCTTGTATTCCAGTGGGTGGTCCTGGAATTCCTGCTGGGGGTTTCTGCCGGGGGTTCACTCTCGCTGCTGTCACGTGAGGAGTCAGGGCTGGCAGCTTCAGGCAGCACCACGTTCCCAGTGCTTCTCCAAGTCTGTAAAAGACTTCTTAAGGCAGCAATGAAAACATCTTGCAGACAGCCAGCTGTGTCAGCTGCCCTCACAAATCCAATTCTTTTTCATTATCCCAGCCAGAAGAGCCTGCCTGGAGAAACAGGGCTGCTTTATCATCCTCCCCTGCCTCTTCCCACGTGAGAGATGTCCTGGGCCACGTCAGGGACAGCAAACTGCGACCCCAAACCTCCCCTCCCTGTCACCCACTCCTGGCCACCCCTCTCAGCTCCTTCCACGCTCAACACCCTGCAGGGTTAAAGGGGAAAACCATTCTGAAAGGCTTCACTCCATGAGATTGGAGCTTTAAAGATAAAAGTCCCACTCCAGCACCGCTCTGAGCCAGGATCAATTACGGATCATGTCTAACACTTATTCTAATTGGAATTATGAAAACAGAGCAGACCCTTTGTCCCTTCCTTTTCAGCTTTCTGCTCCTTCTTCCCGCAGCCTGAGAGGTTTTCTACAGCTCTAATATTTCAGAGAGTGGCCTTGGTGCTCTGAAGTGAAAAGCCAGCTTGGGAGACCATGGTCTGCTCCAGCTCATCCATCACATCTGCTCCCAAACCCAGTGGTTATTAAAAATTAGAGCTGGTCAAATTATTGTTATATTTTGACACATGGAGAATATTATTATCATCCTTCCCTGCTACCCCCAATCCCTCTCCATGAATCATTCATGAGTCTCTCCTGATTCCTGCAGAAGGGCTGAGCTCCTACTCTGTGCAAGACGGATTTCCTGCCCAAGGAGCAGAGCCACGGTGGAGGGAGGTTCTGGAGGGAGCCAAGAGGAGGCCCCAAGCCTCTAATGAGCCCATCAAATGGTCCCAGCAAATCCTGCAAGGGTGATTACCAGCCCCCCTTCATCTCCTCCAGCCTTTCCCCCTTTTCTCAACACAATCCTATCAGGTTGGGACCTGACTAATGGCAGCAATCATAAAATAAACTTCATTTTGGATCCGTTGCAGGACTGGGGCTATTTCCTCCATCTCTTCACCATCACAGAAACTGTCTTTTAAATGGATAACAATGATTGCGAGGGTCCAGTCATTACCTTGAAACCTCGCATTTTGATATATCCAAAGCTGTCCTCTTACATAAATAACAGTTATTACTGTAAAGTGATTTTCCCCCTTCCGTATTTCCAGAGAGTTCCTGCAGGAGATGGTGGAGAAAATGGATTCCATTAATGCCACACTTAGGCCCTGTTGCTTTCATACTTTAACTCCCATCATTAATCTCCTTATGTGTCTTTAAACAAATGTCATTCATCCCACAGCTCTCTGGCAGCAATTCTTCCCCTTCCTTTCCCCCAATCCCCTTTTCCAGTCAAACAGGAGCTCTTCCTCCCCTGACTCATCAGTGGGTGTTGTGCTCCTGCCAGTCAGGGAAAAGCATTTTGTTCAGGCAGCTTCCTGCTAATCACAAGGAAAAATATGAGAGCCAACAATCAGGGGAGACAACACAACAGAGGGAGCTGAGAACCCTCCACGAGGATCCCTTTGCCGAAGGGAGAATTCCAACCTGACCCTGGAGTGGGAGTCCCCTCGACTCGGGCAGGTTCTCAGCACAGGAAAACATTGCCTGTGGCACCCAGCAGCCTCTGAGCATCCCACAAAAGCAGCTGCCAGGTGCCACTTGTGTGTGGTTTGATGATGAACGAGGCTGTTCTTTCTCGTGACAGGCTCGGGACAGCCGCGGCTCTCGGCTCTTTGCTCAGGACTCGCACACAGCTCCGTTCCTCAGCAGCCAGAGGAGCGCTGTCACCTCCTTCCCGTGGGGAGAGGAGGCAGAAAATGCAGCCCAATCCTGCAGTGGGATTTGGACACCAATCCTGGCCCTCATGGGGGTAAAACCCCACCTTTCCCGAGGAGTTCATCCCGCTCCTCCATGGAGCAGCACGCACCACCAGCACTCGAGTCCTGCTCGCCCTGCCACGGCCACAACGCCCACCCAGCCAGGGGAGGGCACACTGACCTTCCAGAAAAAGCAAAAAACTCCCCATTTTCCAGGCTAATTAAGGTTAATTATGCATTAGCCATAAGACACGTGGGCACAGGACCACGGTTCCAGGGAAGGGGGCTGCATTTTGGGGACACAGCACCACGATGTCACCCCCCCCCACCACATCTGCTCAGGGGATCTGTCCCCTCTACACCCTCAAAAGAGGGGGGTCCCTCCCCAAAAAACTCATCTTCATAAAAGGTTTAACAGCAAGGCCAAGCCAGGATTGTGAGCTGGAGGTAAATAACCTTCACAGGCTGCCCAGCTCAGAGTCAGATTTTCCCCTGCCACCTCTGGAAGCAGAAATAGCAAAGATTAATACTGGGAGTGACCTCACGTAACTCCTGGACATCTGGATTTTCCTGCTCTCTCCTGCTCCCCCGGGAGTGCTGCCATTCCCTCTGCCCTTGCTCAGCCACAGCCTCTCCTTCATTATCATCTGTCAAGCCCAATTAACAAGTGCAGTGACATCAGGGGACGTGATTCCTCAAGTCTCCTGTGAGAGCCACTTGACAGGAGCCTCCACCCTTGAGGAGATGGGGTGAAATCCCCAGAAAATTGTCATTTCTCCCCTCAGGATCCTCCCCTGGCAGCCCAGAGCACTCACT
The DNA here is from genome assembly GCA_013397815.1 of Aleadryas rufinucha. NCBI lineage: Eukaryota > Metazoa > Chordata > Aves > Passeriformes > Aleadryas > Aleadryas rufinucha. Next base: position 10,861 of record VZTH01011212.1, read on the forward strand.
TGGACTCTCCTACCTTTTAGAAATACCCATCCCTGCTCCTAAAACCCAAATTGTCTCCCCCTGCCTGACCATCCTACCGGATAAAAGGATCTGGGGCCAACAATTTGGTGGTTTGCAGGTGCCTCCTCTGAGCTGTTTCCCTCCTTTCCAAACCCAACGTGCCTTTCACAAAAACTGCTTGGCTCTGTTTTCCTGATTAACCGCTTAACGAGGAGTCTGCACAGAGCAAAATCAACAGCAAACGAGGCCAGCACGAGCCACTGCATCCCTCCTGTTTGAAACAAGAGAAAACACAGGGAAAAAATCCAAAATACTCCCCTCAAGAGCGGCAAAAGCTCAAGTGGAAGAGGCAAAGCGCTTTTTCTAGGAAATACCAACTCCCTCTACAAATCCTTGATATCACAAAGCTCCATAATGAGCAGGAATATTGATGAATAAAAGCCTGAGGTTGTGTGGGAATGGCTTCTAAACCAACTGGTTCTGCTGCTGTCCCTGCTGCAAGAGGTCACTTTCTGCCACTCCTTTAAGTGGGTAACTTTGCTGCAAGGTTGTGGGTTTTCTTTTGTTGTTGTTGGTTTTGTTTGCTTGCTAGAAAAAAAGGTCATCTAAAGGAAAAAACAAAAAAGAGACAGGCTGGGATAATTTTTTGGCAGAGAAGCCCTGACAATATCTTCTAGGTCAAAAGTGGTGTTTCTCAAAAGAATTGAAATTTCTCGAGCCCAGCAAATGTTTTTGCAAGGAGTAGAGAGGGCTCTCACTGCATTGGAAGTCTCTGAATGCAGGATTTTTTCTGTAGAACATCATGAGCCAAGTTGTGAGACGCTACTCAAGTCCAAAAATAAAGGATATTAATCACTTGGCCATGACTTTGTTTCGCATCTAACCAAATCTGATACGTGTTTGGGTGTACATGTATAAATAAAACATGAACAGACAACCTCTGTTTAAAATTAACTGGTAAGTTAAAGGCTCCAGCCCTACCAAGAGCAGCGAAATCCTGTCCCTTGGCTTCGGGGAGCTCAGCAGAAGCTTCTCCATTCCCCTTCTGGAGCAGGAACTTGTGGTTCCCGTCCTCCAGGACTTCCCACAGCCCTTCCTCTCCCAAAACCTCAACAGCAGAGCACTCACCCCCTAATTTCCTCCCGTCCAACGCTTATTAAACCCCACCACGTCCCCAAACCGAGAAGCTTGGCAGTGCCCACGGCTCGACGTCGAGCGCTTCAATTAAATCAATTAGCATCCCCATACATGGCTAATATTGGAGACGTAGGAGAGGCTTTATTATCCAAATAGAAAATCAGTTTGTGTGTCCAGATGGTCACTGGAGGCGCTGGAATTGCCACGCTCTCGCTGCGTTTGGGCCCGATTCAATGGCACCAGCCCCGTTTATCGGCTTGGAGGAGAGCCTGTGCCATCTGGGCGAGAGGAGGTTCATTGTCTGCCTGGCAGGCACGGGGTAAACACGGCTCCCCCACCCACTCCGCTGCTGTTTATTAAATGTTGAGTCTGGGAAAGGCAGGAGAGTGCTGGGAACTCGATGTGGGCTCAGGAAGTTCTTGGGAGGACAAGGATGCTCTGGGAAGGTGCTCTGGGGGCTTCCCCCAGTGTCTTCCTGCCCTCCTGGCTTCAAGGGACACTCAGGGGTAAGGAATGGATATGAAATTTTAGCCCCAAACCTTCTCTGCGCCTGGGACACTCAGGGGCAAGCAATGGGGACAAAATTTCTGCCCCAAACCCTCTGTGCACCTGGGACACTCAGGGGAAAGGAATGGAGATAAAATTTTAACCCCAANACCCTCTCTGCACCTGGGACACTCAGGAGCAAGGAACGGAGCCAAAATTTTCACCCCAAACCCTCTCTATGCCTGGGACACTCAGGGGCAAGGAATAGAGATAAAATTTTAACCCCAAACCCTCTCTGTGCCTGG
>VZTH01011214.1:0-11462 GCA_013397815.1 Aleadryas rufinucha
TGCATCAAAAGACTTCTATAAAAACAAAGAAAGGGACAGAAATCCAAGACTGAATAGGGTACATGAAAAAGAAGTTACTAGTTATTTAGACTACCAACAGAAGTTTTCTAAAAAGTATGAAATAGTAATATATACAGCAGCTTCTGACACAAAGGTATCTTCTCAGTTTCAAGTGAATTTATGATGGTATCTCCTTTGCAGTATCTTTGTGCTACACAGTTCTTGAAATTAAACTTTTTCTAGTCAATAGGTAATTGCAAGTCAGTAAAGGATACATCACATCTGTGTTCTGAGCTATCACAAAGCAAGCAAAAATACATTAATATACTGAATAGTTTTCCTTTTTATCTCACTTGGAAATTACCTCCTTATTTTCCTAGACTTGATGTAAAATTACAAAAAAAAATTGCATTATAAGAACTTCAGAAATTTGGTGTATCTCCTACGAAATCCAATTTCATTTTCAAAGCCATACCCTAGGTCTTAAATTGCCTCATTATGTTATCTCACGTTTCTTGAACAAATAATTTGGGAATGGGCATTCAACACACCCAAAATAGCGTTTAAAAACTTAATGGATTCTTTTTGATAATATACTTGATATAACAGTAGGACAAAAGGAACTCCCAGTGCTCTCTAAGTCTCAGGAAGGTGGTGGTCTAAACGGAGGACTTGTTTTAAAAATCAAACAGGAATACTAAATTACAAAAAAAAAAAAAAAATCAATGCATCAACCTACATTAGCTTTTACAGGATTTTTAAACAGCTAGCTATTTACAGTGTTTGTCATAAAACAAATGGATGTTGAAACTGCTCAGTGAGGTCTGTTGCCTGACAGGCACTAGCTCTCAGCCTACTGTAAAGTAAAAAAAAAAAAGTTCTCCCAAATTTGCACACTGTGTGTTTTAGAATCGCATGAGAAGTTTATTTCCCAAAGAAAATTTAAGGCAGCCGTACCTCTTTCACCTTGCCTGAGTCAATGACAAATACAACATCATTGACTGTTATGCTGGTTTCTGCAATATTAGTAGAAAGAATCTGCAATGAAAAAAAAAAAACAGAACAACCAGAACTATAGTAACTGTAAAAGCAAAGGCAAAATAGATCACTGTAGCATCTGACAAAGTCCTCTGATACTTGCAATTTTGCGAACGCCAGAAGGTGGAGTTTCAAGCACTTTTTTCTGATCCAAAGTCTGCACACTCGAATGAAGCATGAAAACTTGGTATCTAATGCAAGACAAAAAGCACATTTTAAGGATCCTTAAAAGAAGCAATGAAAATCACAGAAACTTAAGGTTTTACCTGTGAGCATTATCAGCAAATCTCTTGTCATCAGAAAGAATGCGGTCCCTCAGGCTCACTATCTCATCATATCCAGGAAGAAATATTAAAATGGCTCCTAAAAAGGAAATGGCTTTGCAGAGTTAAACAGAAAATTCAAATATATGTCAGTGCCATGCAGACTAGCACTCAGAAGGTTTTAACTTTTGGGGATTTCTGAAGACAGAGCGTGATTCATCAGAAGCTGAATCCACAACAGCTCACTGGGAGTGTGGGTATTTACCTACCCGCATCACAGCTATGGCAGATGCTGTGCAGTAAGTGCATTATCAGATCCAGATCCACTTTTTCATCATCAAAGCTGTGATGATAAGCTGTCAGTAATTCTCTGTCCTCTGCACTAAGGTCACTACCACTTCTTTGGACCAGGGAACTTTCATCCAGATTTCCAAATCCAAATGAAGCACTGTAATAAAAAAATAGACAGACCAGAGTCAAGACTGTCCCCTTCAGGTTTGCATTCAGCCATCAGCTCAAACTTAGATCAAGACCAACATGACCACTGGTCTTGAATTTTAATTTTTAAGCGTAGCAGAAGAGAATCACAATATTAGTACTGTTCACTGATTTAAATGTTAACCCAACAAAGCATGCAACTTCAATTTGTAGTGGTAACTTTAGTTTTCTTAAACTTCATTGAAACACAACCATAAGCAAATGAAAGTATAAAGACATTTCTCGTTTATTCAAGGAAAAATATCTAAAAGCTGTATATTTTCCAACTAGTAGAAACTACACTAAGAGTAGTTTCTGCTTGTTGTAGTATAACCTTTACAAAACACTACCTCAACTATGGTAACTGTAAGTTAATCAAAACATCATTCTTGAATGGCCTAGTGTACACGTTACTTCTATAAAGTTTCTTTGTCTATTGTGTATCAACAATATACAGATAAAAACACGTGACAGATTTCTTTCCAAAATAAGCATGTGAAGATAAAATGGTACATAGTATAGAATCATCAAGTTGTGCTAACCTAAACAATATGACACTGAGTACAAACTTTTCTGTTCTTTGTTTTTGAAATATTCCTATTCTCAAAAAAAAGGTATTGCTATGTAGCCCAGATTTTAAAGCATAAAAAGCTAAAACCTGTTCTGATTAAAAGAACACAAACCTCAAACTTCCTTTCACCACAACTCTTTCTGCAAAGCAGTTACAGCTTACCTGTAGGATTCCAACAGATCAACAACCTCTGTCTGTCCAAAGCACCTAGCCCAGTCCACAGCCACCCTGAAAGANACATAACACAAAGATCTTCTTATATAGGTAACTCCATGAAAAAAGAATCACTGAACGTTTTGGTCCAATTCAGTGATTACAGTTTTTCCGCTAACCAGCGTCTTAAATAAGACATGTTGAAACCAAGTTTATAGCCCATAATCAAGACCATGTAATTAAGCATTCAATTTAGAATTTACAGAAAACAATGTGCTTAAACAGAAGTTGGAAACTGTTTAGGCTGTCAAAATCTATAGTTCTTACAGCAGTCTGTTAAGTCAGCAAATTAATTTAGATGTTACCAAATTTTCTTCCTCTCTCCTATATTGACAAATAAATCTATCTTTTGGTTTCTCTGTTTGGTTTTTACCAGCCATTGGATGATTTGCAGTGGATACTTGCTCCCATACTGATCAGCTGTTCTACTTGACTCAAAAAGCCTCTCCCTGAAGAAATCATCAGAGCAGTCGCGCCGGTCTCACTGTGCCTGTAATCAACTGAGAAGTAAAAATAAAAAATCAGCAAACCCAATATAAATGTTAATTTTTCATCTAAATATACTATAAATATTGCTTTCAAATTCCATCCCAAAGAGAATTTGTTTCCTCACTTTATCTCCGCAGTCAGTTCATGTGAATTCCACAGCTTCAGAAACACACTTCTGTCAATACTTCAAAACAACAACAACGAACTAAACAACTCATTAATTCTGCTAGCCCTATTCATTTTTTCAGTAGGCATCAGAATGCAAAGGTAACAACATTTGAAACTGAAGATGAAAGCAGCCATAGAAATTTAAGTAAATTTGTGGTTGCTTTTTTCTTACGTAATAACATAAGAAACTTACCACTGACATTTTCAGTTAAAATCAGATGGAACACCTGAGCAAAGGAATCAACATCTTTATGCAACCAGATGTCAGAAAGACAGGAATCCATTTCTTTTACTATCCACAGTTCAAGGCAATTCACATCTTTTTCAGTCTGATGATAAAAAATAGTATTGAAAGTTTAATCTCTTCCAGGCATTGTCTTTATTCTCATACATTACCCACAAAGAATTTGAACAGTTTTCCCAGTAGCAATCAGAAATCCACCACTCAGATATCAGCTAAAGCATTGATTGTGTCATGTGCAAGTACTCACACAATGGCAGTCGAGCCATTTGATCTGAGGAAAAGTTGTGTACAACCCTCGTAACTGAAAAGCACACTTCAGCTAGAGCAGTTCATCCTAATAAATTAATCTTTAAAACACGTTAATATCCTGAGAGACTCTACAGCACTATCTTTACAAAGCAGATTTTAAATGGCTAAACACAAACATAAACTTCTCTTCCAACAAAAGGAAAAATTTACCAGTTGATTAAATACTGTGTCACCACCATCATCCAACAGACTGTACTCTTCATTTGCCCTTGGAACCGATTTTTGTCTCCGAGATGCCAGTTTGTTGATGTTTTCTTGAGCTGAACACCACTCAGCAAGAGTGTTTTTCTGTTTCTCTTCTAGAATGCAAAGTATTTCCCAAGAAAGTTTGAGAGTCATCTTTATTACCCATTGTTTTATATTAAAAAATAGTTACAGCAGCTCAAAGTTTTATCTATTCAACTTCTTTTATTTAATCTAGAATGCTGCTACCAGTCCAACATAAATGACATGTTTAAGGGTACCCAAAGTGCACCACTGCAAACAAGTGCTGTAAGAACAAGGTAAAACCCACCATTTTGGTGTTTAACCCCCTAAGCCTCCATTATTCCAAATTACTGCATTCAAAGGAGCTTCCTAAGGAATTACCTTCTACACAACCTCAGCCCAGATCTTTCTCCAGAAGTGGAATTCTGAAGGCAAGTGATACAGGTGCTGCATGCAACAACTTATTTTTGTATACAAGTGGAAGAAACAGTAGAAGACATCAGTGTCTTAACTGAACTTTTCTATCCACAGTGATCAGAGCTGAGCACTGTGATAAACATCCAGTTAGGATTGCATGTTATAGTTTGGGGTTTGCCTTTTTTAAAAAAAAATTCTTTAAATAATCACTAGCATCATTACTTTCAGTTGCCAGAAAAACTGCTGAAGTAGTATCTACTTAATCAACTGAAAACCAATTGTATTTAAATCAGGAGTGTTAACGCTTACAAAAAAATACATCCATGTCTGAAGAATGCCGTGAGAAATGCTACTAATAGGAACAACTTGTACACTTCGTGCAAGATGTACAAAATCCTGCCTCCTTTAATAGCTGCACTTTAATTTGCACCCAGAGGTACAGAGCATCCTCTGCTTCTTTAGTTTTCTTGTGGGCAGAGACCCCTATTATACATAATTCTACACCATAATAATTAGAAAAAATACAACATTTATCAACTGAAAGTAAAAAGAATGCAACCACTGAATCAAAGTGCATTTTTTTCTTTAGTTGCAGGAACTTTATTGAACAGTACATTTCAATAACGTAAATACTGAGAGCTTAAAGACGCTTGCTGTCATCTAATCATGTCTCATTTCAGCTCCTGACTTTGGAATTTTAACAGAAAATCATCCTGTTAACTGTTTGTTCAATCAATCAATGCTTCTCATTGCCAACCCTTACGATTAAGAAGTCCACCAACCTTGCTGCTTCTCTTTTTTGTACTTTACCATCTCTTTGTTTGTATACCCAGTGCTTCGCAAAATGTCCTCCAGAAACATCTCCTTAACTTCAAAAGGTCTTCCTTGGACTGCAAGTATAAAAATTCCATAGAAGATGAAATATTCCCTACCCTCACTTAGAGCATTGGGTTTTTTAAAAAAATTATCTTCACTGGAGTTTCTTTTTCTTAAAAATATACAAAACAAAACATTTCCAAAGTAAAATGCTATCTTGTTTCTCATTAGCCTCTTCAATTATATCAGCTGTTATAGCAAGAGATGTTCATAAGATTGAGAGTTATTAACTGCAATTTTTTAAAATGAGAAAAAGAAAACAGCCATTTTTGTTTAGGGTTACAAACAAGAACTTGCCACGTAAGCCTGCCACCTGGATTAAAAATGTAATGAATTAATAAGCAATTAATACAGCTCGTGCAAGATTCCACCAGGAGACAGTACAGCTTTGTATTGAACGACTTTCTTTCATGAGAAGTATGTGAGGAGATGGACTTATCTCAATGTCCTCAACCAATTCAGCAAAGCTGGGCTTTCTTTACTGAATACTTCTTGACAGATGAGACAACCCAGTGGTCTTTACCTCCTAATAATTTATCCTTATTTCCTTCTCAACATGACTCTTTTCTAGACCTTATCTGCGAACATTAAAGGGTGCTTTTTGCATGAAGAACTAAAATCTCTACATTTCGATTTCTGGTCCCTTAAGCTGACTTTAGATCACTCAGGACTTTCCTTCGGAAAGAACAAACTACAGTTCACATACTTTTAGAAGCTGTCATAGAGGAAGTCTTCCAACACTGATCACAAACTCTGTGTACTACAGCAATCCACAACTACAAAATGTTGGTTTCTGTGGTCAGGATTTTGTCAGCCATGTTGCTGAAGGAGAATCAAACCTTTTTCATTACATTAACAGACAAAAATCCAAAGCCACTTCTTTTAATTCTTAAATTCTCAAAAAAAAAAAAAAAAAAAGGAAAAAACATCTTTTCAATTGCTATTGGCCTGTTACGTAATCAGCATAAATACTGTGGTAAACTGGAGAGATTGTCATCAGAATTTCCAAAACAAATATACTGATCTAAAAGAACAGAGAGGTGCAAGAAGAGTAAACTGGAAAGCTACACAACAATCACAACTGAGGCTCTCCCTTGCAAAAAAAAAATTCAGAGAACACGAAATCACATGTCATTTCCAGATTCCTGTCTCAAACAAGTTGCAAGCCTTATTTTACTAGGCAGAAATTCAGAACTGGGAACTAGAAATAAACTATCTATAAAAATATATATTCTATCTGTAAAAAAAACAAAAAGAAAAGAGGTTTCCTTCTCACGAATATTTGCTAAAATAAACCAATAACTGATTCCTAATTTCCTAGAACTGTTGAGATTTTATCAAAAACAGGCTGACATGCAGAGAGTCTATTTGATTGTCAAACAAAGCATTTCTCTTAAAAGCTACTTTTCAAAACACATTAAACTTGGACATCATTGTTGAAAATGGAAGAGGACTGCAAGGTGCCAGAGGAGGTCACCCACGCAGAAAACCTGCAAGCCAGGAGGGTGGGAACAAGAATACAAACCCAGGAAAACCCCCCATCTCCCACACATCTATATTTTGCCTCTACTGAAGATCAGTCAAATGAAATTAAAGCAGCAATAATGGTAACTTTTCTTTGCATCTGAATGTAATCTAACTGCAGGTAACTGAGTCTGACCATAAACTAACAGAAACTGGATGTCTTTTCTGAGTATTTACCTAGATGAACAGCAATTAAGTTCTTTTAAAACAAAGAATCACGTGATTAAAACATGAAATTACATCTGCCTAGGCCTGTATTTCTCAGCTGAACAGGTACAGTTATCTGTGATTTATCCAGTAACTGCCTTTATGAGGTCTGAAGAATTAGAATCTACTGCAATGTATTAATATGTATCACACTAATAGAGCTCCTAAGTCCTGTATCAGCATAGAGACAGCACTTCAGTAACCTTTTCCTACTTCTTGAATTAAACGTGGAGGGGGCCAGGACATTCCTGCATTTACAGAACTCCCAGTGATAAACACACTTCACTCTGAAGAAGTGTGAAGTGCAAATAGTTAAGAAACAAGAAACCTGAATACACGAAGAGCAGGCATTGCTGTCATTCTCAGTGTGTTCACCATGTGCCTTTACTCAGAGTAGTTTGCTACAGTTTAATAAAATCTGTGAGTCTCAGGGCAGGTNATTACAAATGAATGAAACAAGGACTCAAATACAAGGTTTGTAGGCTGACATCAAGAATGAATCGATCATTCTCACGCTTTTTTAACTCTGATAAACAGGCAGGCACCTAAACTTACCATGATTTTTTGTCTTCAGTAGTGGAATACTTAAATCTTGCCATAAACATTCTGGTTCCCCTTACTTATGAAATTCCACAATAGGAATATTAACATAATCATAGGTGAATACACCTCAATAGCAATTAGACTGCACATTATCTTGAAAACACTGGGCAAACAAATGGACTGAAAACCTGGTATTGCTAAAACAAATACATGACAACAGAAATTCTGACACAATCACATTGAACCGCATCTAAGCCTCCCTAAGGCTTTTCTGCTGACAGAGGAAGTTCAGAAAAATTTACACTTCTGTCCTCCTCAGCTCCTCCTGATTCCACACCTAATTACTGGCATGAACATAAAATGTTCTTACAGGGGAAAACACAAGCAAACAAACAGAAAAGCACCAAAATCCACAAAACATGCACGCTACACTAAGGACTCAGAAAGTCTTTAAAGTTGATTCAGATTCTACCAAACAAAACCACCTAAAATGCTCAGCAAATTTAAGTAAAACAAACGAGGACCTCATTTTCCAATTAACAAGCAATACATGAAAGACCACGGGATGCTCACCACAATCACATGGGTCACAGTGGAGAGGGTGCTGTCTCCTGCCATCAGCGTGCGAAGGAGCATGTCATTAGTGCAGAATGTTACCAGTGTCTTTGGAGAAACCCTATTGAACAGATCACAGAGACAGCTCAGGGGCTTTGCACCATTTAAAGGCTGCTAGCTTTCCATGGCTCAAAAATTAAAGCAGCTGCTGACCAGAAGAGGAATTACAGTTCTCTCACTAAAGAACTCGTGCATACCAGTTGTTTTTAAACTATGCCTATTCCCAGACACATTTCCCTAACCAGTCTTAGCGCTCGCGCTCCTACCTGTGGACAGTGGATTAATTGAAAAAATGAGATTCAAATTTTAATAAATAAGAAAGTTAATCAGAACCATGAGAAACGGTCATTCTCTATGTCATTCAATTTACTAGAAAATTCCATGCGGAAAACCAAGTTCCAGTTCCTCAGCACATGCTTGGATATAGCCTTTGCATTTGCCTACACATGGTGGGATGAGCCTGGCTGGATGCCAGGTGCCACCCAAGCCACTCTATCTCTCCTCTCCTGAGCTGGGCAGGGGAGAGGAAATACAATGGAAGACTCACAGGGTCAGGACAAGGACAAGAACATGGGTCCTCCGTGAGCTTCTCCAGTGTGAGTCCTTCCCATGGGCTGCAGGTCTTCACGATCTGCTCCAGCACAGGGAAAGGCTGCTCCTGCAGTCCCTCAGGAGCAGCCTGCTCCAGTGTGGGACCCCCACAGGGTCACAATCCAGCAAACTGGAGGCTCCCTCCAGAGGGCCACAGGTCCTGCCAGGAGCCTGCTCCGACACAGGCTTCCCAGAGGATCACAGCCCCTTTCAAGCATCCACCCTCTCCAACACGGAGTCCTGCACGGGCTGCAGGGGGATCCCTGCTGCACCATGGACCTCCACGGGCTGCAGGAGCACAGCTGCCTCACCGTGGGCTGCACCTCAGGCTGCCCTGGCACCTGGAGCACCTTCTCCCCTCCCACACTGACCTTGCCATCTGCAGAACTGCTTCTCCCACACGCACTCGCTGCTCTCCTTGGACTGCTGCCTCTGTTGTGCAGGTTTTTCTCCCCCATTCCCCACTGTCCCAGAGGCACTATCACCATCACAGATGGGCTCAGCCTCGGCCAGAGGCAGGTCTGTCTTGGCTGGCGCCGTCTCTGTCAGACACGAGGAAGGCTTCTGGCATCTTCTCACAGAAAGCCACCCCACGGCTCCCAAAGCCTTGTCATGCAAACCTAATACACTACAGCTGACTAAACCACAAAGTAATCAGCTGATCCTTTGGTTTTTCAGGAGGTCAAAATACTGAAATGTTACTATTCTGTACCTGCGGCACAGTTAGCTGCCCCAGTAAAAACAGCAATTGTCTACTACTTTCACTGGTACTGCCATCCTAAAGGAACCAAAAAGTTCCTTTGTACTGTACTCCACAGCTCTTTTCTGGAAGACCATTAGGAAAACTTTAAAAATTAGACTTCTGCCTTACTATAAGCACCTCTAAACACCTCCACTCCCGATCTTTTTTGTGCATAGCTGGAAATATAGTCCTCTCTCCCTTTTAGCGTTTCTCTGGAGTAAATGTACTGATTCTTCTCAAGCTGGATTGTCTGCACTGCTTCCAGTAATTCTTCCATTTTGATCTGACTTCGCTCTTCTTCTGCCAGCATAGTACTTCCAGACATTAATCATCCAGCTTATTTGTGATACATCTTCACTAGCTCTTCTAATCCCTTAATAGCCTTGTGAATTTTCACACGCACATTCAAATTCGTATCTTAGCTTTGTTGTTTGAGTGCATTCATTTTCATCAGCCATGTGTTATCTTCATTCAAGCAACACTTTTTGCCATCTTCTGGTCACTCCTATCCCAACTGTTGCCCCTTCCCTGAAATGTCACTGGCTACACAGTGCAAAGATGTAAAACCCTCACAAATGTAAAACACAATCCATTCATGCTCTGCTTTACAGACAAATTCATCAAGTGATTGAAATCTCTACTTTTACATCACTTCATGTTTTAAAAGCTGAAGCACAGTGAATTTAACCCAAACTAGACTGGTAAATAATGCTCAGCTTCATCAGCCACTTTCTGATTTTGTTGTTTTCCCTTTTATGGCCCATACCAACTCACACTATATAACATTTGTTACAGCATGCTGGTCTTCCTACCTACCTTCAAAGCTTGCAGAACTTTTGGGTCCATATACGTTAAAAGTAGAGAGAGGAAAAAAAAAGAAGAGAGGAAAGTGTAGACTTGATCTGAAAATCAGACAAGGATTTACATGCACACACTCCCTAGAAGAAATCAACAGAAAGCACTTGAAATTCAGTTCAGTATGACAACCTACTACATGAAACTGCAAAATACAGGAAGAAAGCCGTCCTCCTCACTCTTAAGTATTCCTTACCTGCAATAACATATCCCACCTACGATTTACGGGGCTGCATCCCAAATACACTGCAGTTTACATGTACACAAGATTCAGGACACCAGCACAAGATCAATTGACACTTAGAAGTACCATTAGTACCTGCTTTCTAACCGGATCTGGTAACCAATGGTCTGGCCAATCTTCTCTCTTCTTTCTGCTGCCACCCTCTCAGCCACAGCAACAGCTGCTAAACGTCTCGGCTGAGTGCAAAACACGCGGCAGGGAGCTCCATTCTTGTAGCAGTCATCAAGGATAAACTGAGGGATCTGTAAAGAAGTGGTTCAAATTTGCTTTTGAGAAAGTCACGGCTTTCTTAGCACAGGGAAACAATTCAACTGCATCTCAGTATTACACGTGGCAACAGACTTTTCAATAGGATTGCCCCTGCAAATATACCTGAATGGGCAGGAAATAAATTTCTAAGTATAACCTTCTTAGGTTTTTTGGAAAGAGGGAAAAAAAAAAAAAAGTTGAAGCATCTCTCTCCTGCTTCAGAGAAATCGATAGGAAAAAAGCCCTGTAGATAATCTCTCATTTTAACACCAAAAATACATTACTCTGGGTACTAAGAACAGAACTAGCCTTAGAAGAAAAAGGGCTATACAAACATCACAGCTACTTTCCCTTCAATTTTTGTATTACTTTAATGAAAAAATTATATCTATCAGAAAACTGTGAGGAACCATTTATGCTTTTAGTACCTATCTGCTGGCTTAGTATTTCAAAAGCAAGAAAGTGAACTGGAACACAAGATTTTCAATCACACAGGAAAACAAAAGCCTTAAAATAGCATAGAAATATCCCTTATCACAAATATCACAAAATTGGCATTAGTTTAGTATAAATACTGTTATCTTTTTCATTTCATTGAAGAAACATACTTGAGTAGTTTT
>VZTH01011217.1:0-22335 GCA_013397815.1 Aleadryas rufinucha
GGGCCCAGGGAAGCTCCCAGAGCCCTGGCCCGTGTCTGGAAGCACTCGCTCAGCCGGAGCCCGGAGGATGGGGAGGGACTGGCGATGAGTGGAGCCGTTTGTGTGCTGGGGACGCACGATTTAGTGCGGCCGCTCTTCCTGACAGGACCTGCCCGCGGGGGAGATCCCGGTGTCCCGGAGATTCCTACGGCTGCAAAGCCGATCAAAGATCCCTCACACCTCCGGGGGAGGTGGCGGGGTGGCCATGCCCTGGCCCCAGGCACCCATGCAGGGCTGGTGTGGGACTGAGGTCATTTTGGTGCAGAGCTAGGGGATGTTTTCACGACTGGATTTTGCTCCTGAGCTGGTGGAAGCAGCTGGGGAAGGTGTGGCTGCTCCTGTCCGGCTGCTCCTGGGGCTCCGGTGTCCTGGAGGCTTGTCCCAGGAGAGGAGACCTGAGGGAAGGAGGGGTGGGATGCCCTGAATTTAGTGAGGGATGGGATGTGCCCACACTGAGGTAGCTTTGGGGTGAGATGTCCAGACACTGAGGTGGCTTTGGGGGTGAGATGTCCCCCCATGGAGGTGGCTTTGGGAGGCTGGGATTTCCACACGTTTCCCTGGATAAGGACAGTCGTGCCGAGCGCTGCCCTCGTGCACTGACCCGGGGAGGCAGCGAGTGGGGCTGGGAGGAGCAGCAAAGGTCCTGATCAAAGACGGGTCACTCCTGCGAACACCCCCGACCCCCCCAGCGCTCCCTTCCCACCGGCATCTGCCGGGTAATGGCTTTCAGGTGTCCCGCGGGGAATCGGCGGAGGGAGGTTCAAAGCGAGAGGTTCAAAAGGAGAGCGGGGGCTCCTGAGCGAGCCCAGGGGTGCGGCAGGGCCGGGGGGCTGCGGGGGAACAGGGAAAAAGGGGGATGTGACACGAGTCCGGCCCCCCTCCTTGTGCCAGCCAGAGGCTGATGTTGAAACCTCCTTTGTGCCGTGGAAGAGCTTCGGTGGAGAAAAATCCGAACACGGACGTTTTGGAGTTTTTATTTCCCTCTGTTTCACTCCAAAAACAATGTCCTATTCCCTGCCCTCCCCATTTCGGTGAAAGACTCTGAAAACACGATTTTCCCCATTTTTTTTAATGGGTGGGGGAAGTGTTGGCCATTTCCTGGCCAGTCTCACTCCCCGTTTTCCCTCCTCCCGTTTTCCCTGGGTCACAGTGCCACCACCTTATCATGGCTGAGAGTGCTCCCCACGTCCCAGGGCTGTGACCTTGGCCAGAGGTGGCAGAATCCACACCAAGAGTGAGAAAAAGGAGGAGATGAAAGTAATTTTATCTCCGGGATGTGAACATGCTTCATTCCACCCTGGGATACTGTGGAGAGAAGAAACACAAGGAAAGAGCCCAGGACAGGAGGATCCGGATCTGCCGGGGGAGTGATGGGGTAACCAGGATGGATTTGGGGTGCTGCTGATGGCGCTGGTCCCACTTGCCTGGCGGAGACTTTGGCATGCCGGGGCGAGGGGGCTGCTTTGGTAGCGAACACCTGCGGGGCTGGGCCAGGGAAAACAAAGGTGAGGCGTGGGATGGAGGGCGAGGGGCTCGCCGGGTCGGCCGTCTCCTTATCTCCCGCACTGTTTGCTCCAAGATTAACCCGAGCCTGCAAGATGCGAAAGTCCAAGGAAAAGCAGCGCTGGGTCGGGATGATCGGGGGCCTCCCCCCTTCCCCCGGCGGGATGGCCGCGCACTCCAGGAGGGCTGGGGTTTAAAGTCCAGGCGATTGCAGGGTGATTTACGACTCATTATTCTCTGCTGCAAGAGCTGGTTAATGAGCAATCAGGGGCTGGGCAGGCGCGGGGGAAGGGGGGAATTGCGGGACATTCCCGAGGGGAAGGGGCTTCTCCCCCAGCTCACCCCGGGAGGGGAGCAGCGAACAGCGCTGGGAAGGCAGGGGAAGACCATTCCCAGCCCCCTCGGCTTAGGGACGGGGCAAAGAATTCCTGGATCTTTTCCATGTTTTACACACCCCCTGCCACCACGTTTAGCTGTTTCCCCATTACTTTCTTATCATGCCAGTTATCAGGAGCCCATTTATCTGATAATCTGGGACTTGGATTTATTCCATGTTTTTGTAATACGTGATAACACTTCCCATCCTGCTGACTCCATCGATTTGTCTGGAATGGTGCGGACTGGCGCAGGAAACACTCCTCTCCCAAACCTGGCCAGAACCAGCTGGATTATGGTAAAACCTGGAAGAGAGGGAGGCAGCTCTGCTTAGCTCCTCGCTCCCAACCAGCCGGCGATTCCTGTCCGGTGAGGGGATCTCACTTCCGGCGGCGTCCTGGAAGAGTTAGGATGGAACGAGAGGATTCCCTGCACCCCGTGCCCTCGGGGCTTTGCCTGACCCTCCCCACAGAGTGCGGCACAAACATTAGCAGATAAAAAACCCCACAAGTGAACCCCAGGGCAGGGAGGGAGGGGAACGGGAAGGTGAGCCAGACCGGCAATGCCTTGGGCACTGCCTTGGGAAGGCGCCGCAGGGAACGGCTGTGCCTGCACCCTCGGTGCCTGGAGCATCCCAAATCCCTGCCAAACCCAGGGCAGGAGCGGGGCAAGGCAGCCCCTGGCTGACCCCAGCCCTCCTGCGGGATCGTGGATCCTGCCTGACTGGAAGGCTCTGGGGCTCCCATGCTCATTCCCAAAGCTTTGATTCCCGGCCGGAGCAGCCTCTCAGGCCAGCGTGTCCCAGCAGGGCAGGGGACAGCCGGTCTGTGCCTCCGGGGGCAGGGACCACCATCAATCACCGCCCCGGGAGGGCTCCGCGGGGGTCGGACGATGTGCTGCCCACGGGTCACCGCCTGCGGCCAAAGGGCACTGCCCGGGGGCTCCGGCTTTGCTCTGGGAAGTGGCTCTGGAATAACAGTCCCTGCTCGGCTCATCCCACCGGCAGGGAGCGGGCGGCGTGTCCGGGTGCGCGGCGTAGACGATCTTGTCCCACGAGTGTCCCAGCCCGGAATGGAGATGGGACTAGCCGGGTGTCACTCGTGCCATGAGGGATTCCCAGCACTCCTCGTCACAGGAGCCACGGACCAGCCAGGGAGAGCTTCCCTGCCTGGGGTCTGCCTGCGTGGGATGCTCTGCTGAAGGTGTGGGATGCTCTCCTGGCAGGAATGATCCTCTGTCTGTATGGATGCTCTCCTGCCTGTGTGGAATGCTCTGCTGCTGGTGTGGGACGCTCTCCTGTCAGGAATGCTCCCCTGCCCCTGTGGGATGCTCTCCTGTCAGGAATTTTCCCCTGTCCCTGTGGGATGCTCTCCTGCCTGCCAGGCAGGGCTCGTGGGACCCAAGCTGTTTTTGGAGAGGCCGAGCAAGTGCTCCCGTGTTTCCCTTGGATCCATGACTCCATTAAAGCAGTTTTCAGCTCAAAGGTCAGCACAAAACCTCGACTTTACTCCGTATCTTGGCCGCAGGGTTCCCAGCCCTGCAGCCGGGACCAAAGAGCCCATCCCAGCCACCGGGGTGACAGTGGTGACACCAGAGCGGCCACCACCCTCCTCTGCAGGCACCAAGCGCCTGGAACGGGAGAGGCGGCCCCGGCAAAGCCCAAATCCCGTGATCCAGGAGTGCTGGAGGAGACAGCCAACTCCTCCCTCCAAATCCCTCCTGTTTTGTCTGCGCTGCAGCTGTGGGGAACGAGCAGAAAGTGGTGGAGCAGGGACGGAGGGTCCAAATCTAATTTAAGTCGGCGCATTAGGCCGGGGATTATTTGGCTCAGGGACTGCTGGCTGCGAACAGGACCCGGGGAAGCACTCGGCTTGGGATGCCGGGAAGAGCTACCATTCCCCAGGCCTGGGTCAGATACACTGTAATTAATATCAGCGAGGAATTAGGAGGGATTTGGAGACAGAATAGCCTGAGATTAAGTCGAACAGCAACGTGATCTCAGCTTTGTTAGAAATCCCCTTCCTAAAGGGCCGGTGCTTCCTCGCAGCAGTGGGGCTGGGAGGCCACCCAGAACTGTCCCCCTGTCCCTGGTCACCCAGGCAGCACTGGGACCATGCACTGGTCCTGGGATCCCCCCTCATCCTGCACCCACGGCCCAGGGCATTGCCCACAGTGTTGGGAAGGGCTCGGAGTCCCCACATGGTGCTTCAGAAGCTTTTCTTAGTGGCCCTTCTTAAGTCCCCTCTGACTGGAGCAGAAGAATCCTCTCTTCCTCCCCAGGGATCAGATATCAGGGAATTAAGCAAGAAACAGGATCCAAATCCTCCAGTTCCTCTCTAAGCCGCCTCTCACACAATTGGGTGCCTCCAGCATGGTCTCTCTGGTGACCCTGTCCCTCTGTCACCCCTCACCCGTGTCCCTGTGTCAGGTGACAGCTGGAGCACAGGAGGGTGGCTCTTATGTGGGATCAGAGAGCTGGTGCTGCTTTTGGGAACTTTTGGGATATTTTGCAATCCAGGACATTGCAGAGAGCTCAGACTGCAGGTCTGGAGGCAGGAGAGGAGGAGGAAGAGGAGGAAGGTGGGCACTGGGGCTGCTTTACCCAGAGAAATGCCTGTGTTTGACCCGCTCTTTTGGGATCACTGTGCCCCCCTTGGCTGCAGAATGACCCCGGAGCAGGAGGAGAGGCCCTTTCTGCTCCCCCACCCCTTGGTCCTGCTGGTGCTCCAGGGGCATCACGCCCCAAATTCCTGCAGGATGGAGCAGCAGGACCAATTTCCAGGATTGATTTCCACATCTCGCTCCTTGCACGTGCCCAGGTGCTCTCCCCACAGCCCAGCAGCCCCAGCTGTCCCTGCCCTGCGTTCTCCCAGTTCCTCCCTCTCCACACGCCACTGCCCAGCCTGGCCTGGGCTCTCCTTCCCCGTGCCAAAGGCAACAGGGCCACGGCCACGGCCCCGTGGTGGCAGTCCCCAGCAGCCCATGGACAGGTAGGAAATAAATAATGTCAGGAGATAAACAGAGCAAACACAGCCTGGGCCGCTGCATTTCAGACAATATTTGCAGTCCAGGTGTGTCCACCCCACCCACCTGAGTCACCCCGGGCAGGGTGTGGCTGGGAGGGGGCAGTGCCCTGGGGGCTGCCAAAGCTCTGCTGGGGGTGCAGCCCCTGCTTTCACCGGCCCTTCTCCTCTGTGCCCATAAAGGGGCACCCAGAGCACCCACGGGGCTGTTCAGGGGAGTATTGCCCCCTCAGCAGACCCCACTCCTCCTTTCCATGGATCACCCACACCGGGGTGGATGTCAGGAAAATTGGGGGCCCCCAGCACCCTGAGGTGATCATGGAAACACAGGATGGGTTTGGCTGGAAGGGACCTTAAAGACGATCTTGTCCCAAACCCCTGCCATGGGCAGGGACACCTTCCACTATCCCAGGTTGCTCCAAGCCCCGTCCAGCCTGGCCTTGGACACTTCCGGATGCTCCTTCTGGAGCCCCCAGTGCAAGGTGATGTTTGGTTCAGAGGTTCTTTGAGTTCTTTGAACCAGGAACTGAGTTTCCAGAACATCCAAGAGGTTGAGGAGCATCTTCAGGGACCTCAGCTGACCCTGGTGACCCCACAGCCAGCAGCAGGAGCAGCAGGAGCAGCAGGAGCTGCCGGTGTGTCCACGAGATATCCCGGAGCAATCTGGGTTTGTCCTGCCTTGCTCCCAGCTTTGCCTTTCCCTTCTCTGCTCACATCTGGCCACATCTGTCTGTGTCAGCTGCCTCACCCTGAGCCTGCAGACCGTGTGTTCCCTGCTAACCTGTGCTGATGGGTGAGGGAAGGGCTGGAAGCGTGGATCACATCCCAAACCCAGCTCTTGGAGCGGCAGTGACAGATCCCTGGATCCAACGCGGAGCTTGGAACAGGCTGTTCACCCCGGCACAGTCTGCAGGGAGGTGCAGAGAGATCCCAGGAGAGCCCAGCCTGCCCCAAGGTCCTGCTAGGGGCTGGTGAGGGACGGCTCCTCTTTGCCAGGAGAAGTTTGGATGTGGCAGAGATGCTTCTCCTGCTCCTTCCCAGCTCTGCCACCGGCACAATTCCCACAGAGCCGGTGGGGCTGTCCGGACATCCACGGAGCAACTCTGCTCCTCCACAGCCACTCCTGCGATGCTGCAGCTCCACTCTCCATCAGGATGGCTCCAGGGTGTGACATGGGTTGGAGAGATCCCCCTTCCTCCGTCCCGACTTGGGCCCCCTGGAGAGGTCGGTATTCCATGAGCATGCTGCAAAAATCGGAGCACTTGGGAAAACTCCCACAAAACAGGGATGAATTCCTAAAAAAAATAATCTGGGAAATTCCTTGAAGCATCCTGTAGTGCAAAGGGAAAAGTCCTGCAAAGCACAAAGAAAATTTTTAGAAATCACCTGGAAAATTCCTAGAAGTCCTCATTTGAGGAATTTCTAGAAAACGGTGGAAGAGTCTGAGAAAAGTCCTTGGCCGAGGTTTTCTGAATGGAAAAGTTTCTCAAAAGTATTTTGAGAATTTCATACTGATATCCTAGACTGAGGAATGTCTTGAGAGCCCTTGTGGGAGTCTTGGAATTCATTGGGATGCTCCCAGACAGGTTGCTGATAAGGAAATGCCAGAAAACTTCCGAAAGAGGGAAAAGTCACGGGAAAAATGGGAAATTCTGGTGAAGTTTCTAGGTGGAGGAAAGTCAGGGAAGCTCTAGGGCATTACTTGAAATTTTTCAGATTGGAGAAGTCTCATGAAGCCCTTGAAGATTCCTGGAAATGTTCGAGACACAAGTCATAGGAAATTCCTAGAAAGCCTTGGCGTTGAGAGAAAGGCTGAAGGATTTAAGAGGAACACGCCCTCCCCAAATCCACAGGACAAAACCCTACAGGAACTGGTGTGCTGTGGATCCCTAGAAAGTCCCAGGAATTTCCCAGGAGGTTCCAGGTGAAGGACTGGAACACGGTGCCCACCCTGATTCTCTTCGCTTTCTGGCCCGAGTCTGGCAGGATTTGCCTGGAGCTGATCCTGTTTTCCTCATGGATGCAGAGCTCTGCAGATCTGATCTCAGGGTGGTGGGAAGTCTCCACTGGTGACAATTCCCACAGGTCCATGAAGCCGTTTGATGGGTAAAGCATCAAATCCATTATCCAAGGAGTGCGTTGTCAATTTTCCCATTCCAAACCTCTATACATTTATTTGTGCCTTTATCTCCCTTTTCCAGGTCCATTTTAACCCTCTCCACGCAGGTGTTATCCCAAACCCTGGATCAATGGGATGCTTTCCCCCACCATCTCCTCGTTCCCTGGCGTGGATCCGTCGGAGCTGAGCGGCAACAGATGAAGGAAAAAAAAGGACATTTCCTCTTTTGCTCTCCTTCCTGGCTCCAAGAGTTCTTAATATTCCACTTGCCTTTTCTGACTCTTGCTAATCATTGAAAGGAGGCCTTCAAAGGGGCTCGGAAGCGTCTCCAGGATCTCGTTAAATCCCAGTAATTGCTGATACGGAGCCGCCGCGCGTGTCCGGGTGGGGGGAAAGGCTTTTCATGTTCATTACTCTGCAATTATGAGCAGGGAAGTTCATCTGCCATTTTATTGCTCTGTTCCATGCCACCATTCCATTCCCCTGCAATTCCTCAGGGCCAGCAGTAATTTGGAGCTGCTCCCAAGCGCTCGGCTGTGCCCTTCCCTCTCCTGGATCATTCTGGGGGGCACCACAGGAGGTTTCTGGCCAAACTCCCGTGGGACCTGGTTGAAAGTCCTCTCCCCTGCACAAACAGGCTGCTCCCCAAATCCTGCCATCCTTAACCAGGGATTAACATTCCCATTTATCCCCAGGCTGCTCTTGCCTCACTAGCCTCGGCTGAGTGACCTTGCAGAGACCTTTTAGAAACCCCAAATATTGCAACTTCTCTGCTCCAAGCCTCATCCAGGAGCTCAATTACTCTAATTAAGCTCATGTTACAGCATGGCCAGTGTGCACAGACCAGCTCTGGGACTGCCAGGGCTTGGTGCTTATCCCACTTTTCTCGTGGAGCACCTGAAGCTGGAGGCCTGGCAGGTCTCTATCCCAGGCACTGCATGAGCTGAGTGACCTGGAAATCCATGGGCATCTTCAGCTGCTGGTGCAGGAGGGATGATCCTCAGAATCACAGAAGCCCTCTGGGAGCGTGGAGTCCAACCATCCCCCTGCAGTGCCAAGGCCACCACTGACCATGTCCCCAAGTGACACATACACGTGGCTTTTAAATCCCTTCAGGGATGGGGACTCCACCCCTGTGCCAGGGCTGGACAACCCTTTCCATGAGAAATTTTCCCTAATATCCAACTGAACCTCCCCTGGCACAGCCAGAGGCCGTTCCCTCTGCTCCTGTCCCTGTTCTGTGGGAGCAGAGCCCGACCCTCCCCGGCTGCCCCCTCCTGTCAGGGAGTTGTGCAGAGCCACAAGGTCCCCCCTGAGCCTCCTTTTCTCCAGGCTGAGCCCCTTTCCCAGCTCCCTCAGCCGCTCCTGGTGCTCCAGACCCTTCCCAGCTCTGTTCCCTTCCCTGGACATGTTCCAGCCCCTCAATGCCGCAGCACAAGAACAGCAGAAAGTGGAGAGAGGTTTGGGAAAAGCTCCTTGGGCTTGACAAAAGCTGATGGTCCTGGCTCCTCCGGCCAACACCCGCCGAGGTCGGAGAGCTGGGAGGAAGGGGGCGGCCAAAGGGTCTCTTTTGATCCAATTTTTCTCCCTTCTTGAGTGAGGAGTTGGATGGGAATTGGTTTAAAGTAAACAGAGGAGTCCTTGGGACGGGCTCTGCAGGGCTGGCAGGATCCGCCGGGGTTGGCGCTGCCCCGGACAGGGAGGGTGAGGCGTGGGATAATTCCCAGCATCCATAGGATGTTAGTTTTCAGACCTCATCAATAAGACTCTTCTCCTGCGGCTCCCCAAAATGTTTATGGAAGAGATACAGGAAGGGAGGAAGATCAAACCTGCTCTGGCGAGGCCTTGCTGGCTTTATCTGTGGTTTATG
The DNA here is from genome assembly GCA_013397815.1 of Aleadryas rufinucha. Taxonomy (NCBI): domain Eukaryota; kingdom Metazoa; phylum Chordata; class Aves; order Passeriformes; genus Aleadryas; species Aleadryas rufinucha. The sequence continues at coordinate 8,930 of VZTH01011217.1, forward strand.
AGGTGACCAGACCTTGGCGGCTCCGTTTTAACTTGTTTTGATCTGGCTGTGCTTTATGACGATTATTCTGAAATGTTTTGACAGGCACGAGCCTCACCCGTCTGGGCTGCTCTGCTGGGAGCCCCGGGGCAGCTCCCACCGCCCGGCTTTTCCATGAAAACCCAAAAGTTCAGAGGGGGAGATGATGCCCGTCCTGAGGATGCGGCACCCGTGTCCACCTGCGAAGACTTGACTTGCTTGTGGCCCTTCCCTCTGCTTGCAGCCTCTGTGGGGTTTGCTGGTACTGCCTTTCCGAACTTTTGGAATGGTTTCCAACAGATGTTTGGGCTCTCAAGTTCCATTTTTGGTTTTTCCCCCAAAACTGTCTCTCGTTTGCACACATTTCATACTTTTAGTTAAAAAATTCCCAGCTGCGAACCACATTTCTGGGAGGACCATCCCTTTGTGTTTCCAGTGAAAATGGGAATGCTTCAATAAATCATTCTTGGGTTCTTTTTAAGTGTTTTTATGGACAATACTTGGAGCTGCTGGCTGGATTTGAGGACAAGTCAGATGAACCCGTCTGGAGGGGTGGTGGGGTGAGCTGTGCTGGTCTCCCAAGGCCATGGGAGGTGTGGGAAGACGTCAGTGGTTCCCAGGGATCAGCAGGATCACATCAGAGGCAGCAGCTTCCCCACCTCCTGTTTACAGTCCTTCCAACCAGGTCTCCATCTGCAGTCCCCAGGAGCTGGAGCCACATGGGAAATAATCATGGAATCACAGCATGGTCTGGGTTGGAAGTCACCTCAAATTCCATCTTGTCCCACGCCCTGCCATGGGCAGGGACACCTTCCACTTATCCCAGGTTGCTCCAGGCCCTGTTCAGCCTGCCCTGGGACACTTGTTCCAGGGATCCAGGGGCAGCCACAGCTTCTCTGGGCAGCCTTTAGGCACTGGAAGGGGCTCTGAGGTCTCTCTGGAGCCTTCTCCAGGTGAACACCCCCAGCTCTCCCAGACTGGCTCCAGAGGGGCTCCAGCCCTTGGAGCAGCTCCATGGCCTCCTCTAGCCTCGCTCCAGCAGCTCCGGGTCCTTCTGCTCTTGGCCCCAGGGCTGGAGGCAGCTCTGCAGGTGGGGTCTCACCTGAGTGGGGCAGAATTCCCCCCTCCCTACTTCCCATGCTGGGGATCAGCCCAGGCCTTGGGGGGTTCTGGGGTCCCCGGGGCCACGGGCTGGTCCTGCTGGGTGTGCCCAGCCCTGTCGCTGGAAGCTCGGCATTGGCTTATCCCAATCAAGGAGCGACTGGGAATGAGGGATGTGCTGCCCTCAGCGCGGTCTCTCCTCCGTTCTCACCCCTGATGGACCAAGCCCTCCCCTCTCTGCCCTTTGCCTCTCGGGGTGGTGTGCAGGGGATTAGAAGATGAGGGTGAAATTGCCTCCTGCTAATTGGTGCAGATTCCCTCCCCTCTTCCTGGGAGCTGCTGCCCGTTCCCCTCTGGACCATGCCCGCTGTCCATCCTTGGCAGTGCCCTGTTCCCTGAGCGTCCCATGCCTGAGATTTGGGATGCCCTTTCCAGCCAGTCCACCTTGGGATGCTGGGGCGGAGGCAGTGGGTGGTTCACCACATCCCTACACGATCCCAGCTGGAAGCAGGACGAGCCCAGGTGGAAGGAGGATGGGCCCGGGAGGACGGGCAGGCAGCGAGCTGCGGCCGTGTTTGCATCTCCGTGGGTGTTTTCTTCATTAAAATGCTGTGGGAAGAGGTTACCTCGCCTGCCTCCGTGTTTGTTGCTCCTGAGCTGGAAGCAGGAGCCCTTTGTCGGGGAGAATGGGAAGGAGTTTTGGCTGGAAGGGCTTTCCGTGGGCTGCCGAGGGTGTGTGGGCACCGGCCGTGGCTGTGGCCACTGCCCACGAAGGTACTGAGGCTTTGGCAGGGGGAGAATGGGGCTGGGGACTTTTGGACAGTGTGGGTTTGATTTGTGCCACCCTGATGGCAAAGCTCCATGTCCCTTTTAATGGCCAAAGCCCTCTCTGTGTCTGTCACCTGCATTTCTGAACTCATCTTTCTGAGGACCCCTCCATCCCCCCTGTCTCCTGTGGGTGGTTACTGCCAGGAATTATCCATCTGCCTCAGAACTGCTTTGATCTGTTGCTCCCTGAAAAGGAAAACACACGTTTTCTCTCTTTATTTTATTTTAAGCACCATTTATCAGTGTAGCAACACCTTTAGGTGAAGGGGCGTGTGAGCAGGGCCCCCAAACCATCCACCCTCTGAGGAAAAGGCCTGGGAGCACCTGGAAGGATGGGATGGCTCGGGATGGGGGCAGCAGGGACCCCCTGTGCCCCCCATGGTGAGAGGTTTCACACAGCTGGGCATCCATCGGGCTCCCGATGCTCTCCCGATGCTCTCCCGATGCTCTCCCGATGCTCTCTGTGCCTCCAGGCAGAGCTTATCGGGGCTGGACATGCCTTGGAGGCAGCGCTGAAATGGATGCTGCTCACTGAGCTCCTTAATTGCTTTTAGTTGTAGACTTATTAAAGAACAAGATTTAAATAACGTCAGGGGGAGGAAGAGAAAAACACCTCAATAAAAACAAGCTGAAGGAGGCAGCGGAGAAGCTTCCCGTGGTGCTGAGCGGAGTTACCGTGAGGAGTCGTCAGCAAAGGCTTCCAGGTTTCCTATTTTTCCTCCAAATCTGCTTTGAGTTTAAGCAAATCCCCGAAGATTGCCCATGAATAGTCATGCGGGAGCTGCCTGTGCCTGTGCTCCAGCCACTATCCCAAAAAACCAGATTCCTGGCAAAAAGGAGATGAGAAAAAGCACCAGCTTTTCCTTGAATATTCCTTATTATTCGGGGAAGGCTTGTAGGCACTTGTGCTGAGATCTGATAGGAAAAGATTTGCCCAATTATGGAATGGAAACGGTGCCGGGGGTCGCAGCCAAGGCAGGGAGCGGCTCCCGAGGCTCCGCCGGCCCAGCCCGGGCACGACCCCCCTGCCAGGCAGGGAGAGCTGCCCCTGCCCCTCCTGGCACGGCCCCGCGCGTGTGGGTGTCAAACTGCGAGCGAAAAATCATCCCGAGCACCTGGGGGAAATCCAACGGCGAAAAGGAGCCAAAACACTGCGGGAAAACTTCCCTTGATCACCCCTTGGCGTGCTCAGGGGTCGGGGAACGGGAGATGAATCCCAGGCTTGCCCTGAGTGATGGGGGCAGATCATAGGGTTCATCCCAAGAAAACACCCTGGAAAGGGCTTCAGGAGAGGGGCTCGTTGTGTTTCCATGGAGATCATTGGGATCACGGTGGGAGGTGGGAAGAGGGTGCTCGGGAACCCAGCACAAGCCGGTGGCTCTTGGCGTGTCTGGGGGCTCTCAGTGGGATGAAGGATTCAGCCTGGGCTTGGAATTTGCCCCAGATTGCCTCATCTTTTCTTGGGAGAAAAGACCTTTCCCCCAACGAGGTTTCTAGAAGTTGTTCTGGACTTGGATGTTGGGATTTCAAATATCAAAGGAACAAAGAGCCGTGGGTCACGTGTTTCTTTCCGCTGTGTCCGATATTCCCACCAGCCATCCCCTCTCCATGGAACTCAGGGTTTTTTTCAGTGGAAATGCAGGAGGAAAATGGCTCAGAGAGGAGGAAAATGGCAAAAAAAGGGGAGAAGAATGGGATGGGAGCTAAGAAGGACATGGAACAATGGGATGCTGGCAGGGCAGGAGCTCCTGCACCTCTGGAACCAAATTTTCTGGGCTCGAGATCTCTTTCCTCTGCCAGACCCAAAACTGCCTGGTCTGATCCCAGAAATGCTTTTGCCCATGTCTGAAGCTGGGAAAAAACAAGGAGAGCAGGGATGTCCCTCGGCTCTCAGGGGTGTCCCTTGGCCCACAGAGGGGTTCCTTGGATCACCAGGGTGTCCCTGGGCTCTCGGGGGTGTCCCTGTGGAGCCGGGAACGGCAGCAGGAGCAGGGAACGGCAGCCGGAGCAGGGAACGGCAGCCGGAGCAGGGAACGGCAGCAGGAGCAGGGAACTGCAGCCGGAGCAGGCGGGGAAGGGGCTCGGCCGCACGGGGCCGGTCCCTGCCGTAGCTGCAGCTCGTTAAAGTCTGGCTGGAGGCGAGAGAGATGCCTCGATAAAGATGTGAAGCGAAATCGAGGGTAAGTACAGTAATCTCCCAACTTCCCACCGGGGTGTGAGCGCCCAGGTTGTAAATAGGCTGGAATCAAAGACTCATAAACCATGCAAATTGCTCCGTGTGTGTTTGTCTGTCTCCTTCCCATGTCTTTGCCCCTCACCTCCTTCCTCTGAGTCTCTATCTCTCTATCTCTCCTCTTTCCATGAGCTCTGCTCTGCTCCCGACGAGCCTGTTCGGGCGAGGGAGGGAGGCTTTAAAAGGCATTTTTGTGGTTCTGGGCAGCAAGTCAAAAAAAAATCTGCTTTTTTTTCCCCTGCCACCCTGCCCCCCTCCCCATTCCAGGCTCAGGGACACGTCACCCCAAACCTACACAGCCATCAAAATAAACATTAATTAAGATATTTCCAGTGATCTTCACTGTCACAAATTACCAGCCCCACAAAAGCAGCAGTGCAACTGCTCAGGATGTTCAGTTTATCCCTTTTTGCGATTGCCTAGATAAAATTGAATTTCTCCACTTTCCTCTTCTGCCTTTCAGCCCATCCTGCTCCGCAAAGGGAGCCAGCAGGGCTGGAAAAGCAGCGGCACCATGGGGCTGCATCCTCAAAACCTGCAGTGGGGCACAGATCGATGTCCAAATGGGAATCAGGGAGCCATGACCCACCTAAATGGGAGGATTATAGGGCCTTGTGCTCTGTGGGAAACTGGGATCCCCTCCTGGGTCCTGGGGGGTGGGGATGGGGATGGGGTGTGGGGATGCAGGGATTCAGGGATGCGGTGGTATGGGGATGTTGGGAGGTAGGCATACAGGATGGCAGGGAAAGTAGGGGTGTAGGATTCAGGGATGCAGGGGATGACAGGATTCAGGGAGGCAGGGATGCAGGGGCACAGGGATGATGGGAAGTACGAGCACAGGGGTGCAGATGTGCAGGGTGTGGGGATGCAGGGGATTAGAGGAGGGAGGATTCAGGGATTCAGAGATGCAGGAGCACAGAAGTGTAGGGATTCAGGGGGGACGCAGATACAGGGATGCAGTGGCACAGGGATACAGGATTGCAGGGGTGCAAGAGCGTAGGGGTGCGTGGGTGCAGGACTGAGGATGCAGAGATGCAGGAATGTAGGGATGCAGAGCCACGTGGGTTCAGGGGCACATGGATACAGGGGTGCAGGGCCATAGGATTGCAGGAGAGCAGGGTACAGGGGCACAGGGGTGCGGCAGTGAGGGGTCCGGGGGGCTGGATCGCCCTGTCCTGGCTCCTGCAGCCGCCCGGGAAGCAGCGTGGGCCGCCCGGAGCAGGCGGGCTGCCAGGAGCCGGAGCTGGCAGGGCAGGGTGGGGAAGCAGGAAAGGGAGCCCCGCTCCTCCTCCCCTCGGGGAGAGCTGTGGCTCTCGGCGGGAGGCTTGTGAGTACACACAGACTCTCTGGAGCCTCCCATGTAAATCCTGGCAGGACGCAGCCAGCTCTGAGCTCATTCACGTGAGATCACCGGCTGGTTCGGGGCACGCGGGTGGGGACGTGCCGGGAGCTCCGCGGGACCCTGCCCCGGGGGGCTGCCCGCCGCCTGGGAGCTGGGAGAATGGCAGAAGAGCTCAGCCCATCCAACCCCTCTCCCTCCAGATCCTTCTTACAGCAGCACCGTGCCCGTGTGGCCACACAGAGCATTCCCCAACCTCCTGCAGCCAGCTGGCAGGAACCTGCTGTCGTGCCAAGATACGGGCTCTGATCCTGGGGATGGCACGTGGGACACTGGGGACGGCAGGTGTGACACTGGGGATCAGCTCTGGCACTGGGGATGGAAGGTCTGGCACTGGGGATCAATCAGGTGTGACCCTTGGGATGGGAGATGGGACACTGGAGATGGCAGGTGTGACACTGGGAATGGCAGGTTTGACACTGGGAATGGCAGGTTTGACCGTGGAGATGGAAAGTCTGATCCTGGGGGTGGAAGGTCTGACACTGGGAATGGCAGGTCTGACCCTAAGGACGGCAGGTCTGGAACTGGGAATGGAAGGTCTGGCACTGGGGATCAGGTCTGACATTTGGGGTGGAAGTTGTGACCCTGGGAATGGCAGGTCTGACCCCGAGGATGGTGAGTTTGACCCTGGGGATGGAAGCTGTGACACTGAGGATGGAAAATGTGGCACTGGAAGTGGAGGGTCTCATCCTAGGGATGGAAGGTCTGGTTCTGGGAATGGAAAGTCTGGCCCTGGGGATGGCAGGTGTGGCACTGGGAATGAAAGATCCGGCCCTGGGAATAGCGTGTCTGATCCTGGGAACTGCAGATCTGATCCTGGGGACAGCGACACTTGGATTTTCCACCCTGGCCAAGGAGCAGAGGCCACGGCAGGCAGGGGAGCAGCCCTGGGAGCGGCGATGCCTTGGGCCATCCATCGGCAGCCGCGTGTCCCAGCACAGCCTCGGGCTCCCGGCACTTCCCCTGGGGTCGGACAGAGCCCCAGGTCACCTCCTGCTCCTCTGCCACCCTCCACCACCTTTCCTTTGGTGTTCAAACCCTGCGGGAGCTCTGTCTGCAGTTGCGACTTCCCCGGGCCACTGCCGCTCCAAAGAAAACAGATCCATGTGTTTGAAAATCTCGGTTTACACGGCATTCCTCCAGCTTCTGCTCCTTTTTGGGGCTTCTCCTTCTTTCTCTGGCTCGGTGACCTGAAAATGCACTTTGTGTTTTCCCCGGGAGAGGTGGATGAGGAGAGCTCCGGCATAGCTGCATATTAAACCCCGCGGACTTTCCCGAGGTGCCGCCACCGCGCTCCCGCTCCAACAACTTTTTAATCACCCGCCCCAGATAGACCCGATTAGATTTATTTTTGTTCCCCCGCTAACAAAATCATAGCGTTTCCTGCGCTCCTTTCTGGCTATTCAGGCCCCTTTCATGTCTCCCTGCCCGTGGAAGGACGGCCGGCCCCGCACACCGGGATAGCGGCGGGAATTTCAGCGGGAATTCCAGCGACAAGCTGCTTATCTTCCCTGCCAGGTCATTAACGAGCTGGTGGTGCCTTTTGCAGGTCATTAAGGGAGATGTTAAGGAATGACCTCGGCAGTGTCCCCTTGGATATTCCCGCCTCCTACAGCAAGCTCTGCGCAAGTGGGTACATTGCTACCTCATATAAATATATATAAACACATATAGAAATGTATATAAAATATACATCTATAATATATTAACGTATACAAATTCATATATCACATATAAATGTATAAAATCCATATACATCCACATATAAATATGTACTAATGCATATATAACCACATATCTATTTATAAAATTATATTTTTTTTATATATATATATATGTATATAAGCACATTAATATATATCTATAGATGTTTCTCTTCCCACTATATTCCTCGTGGAATCTCCCACTGTGCCATTCAGGGCTGCTCCTTCTCCAGCCAATTTGAGGCATTTTTCTGATATTTTCAACAATAACGGTAAAAGAGTTAAAGGCAGCTCCCCAGCACGTCTCACCCCTCACCTTTGTTCTTACAAGGGTGAGGTGATTCACTTCTGGTGGGGTTTTTAGGATGCATCGCTTGGTTTTCTGGGAACTTCTGGATGCTCAGGACCCCTCTGTTGCCCTCACTCCGTGTTTAGGGTGGCACCAGCTGCCTGCCAGGGATTTTTCTTGTGGTTTCTGTTGTCCCTTCCCTGCTCCTTTGTCAGCCCTCAGCCCCACTCTGCTCGTTTCCAGGGCACAGCCAAAGTCGTGGATTTGCTGGAGATGGGGAGTGACGTGTCCTGCCCTGGAGAGCAGCGGGAAGACAGAGCCAGGAGGGAATTCAGCCTCTCTCACCCATTTCTGCAGCCTCATTCATTGAAGCCAATATTCCTCCCTTCCCAGAGGTCCGGAGGAAAGGAAGCAGCTCCAGTGAGGATGTTTAGGATTAAACCTCTACTCCAGTTCCATTAAAGCTCCCAATTAAAGTGCTGGACTCCAGACAATGCTTCCCTGACTTCCCAGTGCTGACAGCTTCTCCCCCAGCTCCCACTTTCCTTCTCCAGCCCAATCCCTTTCCAGCCACCTTTGAATTTTTCCCTTTCTTGGAGGGTTTTATGCTTTTTCTTTAATTTTTTTTTTTAAACCCCAAATCCATGAGTGGCCACTTCTGCAAGCGATAAAAATCTTATTCCCTGCCTTTGGATTTTTTTTTCCAGGCAATTGTAGCTTGCAACACCTTAATTATCGCGGCTCTGAAAACCGGTTAAAGATTTTAATACTTCCTTCCCCAGCCTATTATGCAGCGACTTCTCAGCCCCATAAAATGCTCCTCTGGAGCCCCATGGCCTCGTGCTGCTGCATTTCCCTGCTCTGTCCTTTCCCGATGGATTAAACACCCCCGGCTCCCCCTTTCCCTGTCCCCTTGGGGCAGGTGGGAAGGGCCCAGATTTCCAGGTGGAATATGGGGCTTTTTAAAATTGAAATCCTATGACACAGCCAGCAAAAATGTTGCATCATTTTAATCAGGCAGCACATCTGCAGAAGGTGCAAGATTCCCGGAGCCTGAGCGCGGGAATGATGGGATAAATCACGGGAGAGGCGAATCCTTGACATCATCTTCATGGCTGGGTTTGATGCTCTGATTTCGCTGTTCCCTGGCACCCATCCTGCCTGGCTGGCTGTTATTCCATGGGTACACGGCTCTTTGGATGTCTCCATGCATCCCATATCCTTAAAAAAACCCTGTTTTTTTGTTTTTTTGTTTTCTTTTGTTTTATAGAAATTTGAGTTAATCACGAATTTTGGCCCCATCTGTGCAGGGCTCCTTGGAAAAGCACTTTCCAGGGAGAGGGGCTGCGCCTCTGCCAGGGTGTTGGGGATACACGTGCCAGCCCGGTGGGATCTCATCCCTTTCATCCTAGAAAACACTTAGGGGGAATCTCTATCTGGTCCCACGGTGCCTTTGGGATGAGAGGAGTTTATTCCCCACCGATGTTTTATTTAGGTGAGTTTTAAATAACTCCAGCGCTTTCCTGGGGGAACCATCCCCCGGATTTCTGCACTAAGCACTTTTTCCTGGTGTTCAGCCGAATTTTTCTTTTTCTTTTCCTTTTTTTTTTCCCCTCTGTTTTATCCCATTTCTCTTTTTTTTTCCCACTCAGAAATTTGTCAGGTAATTTAAATGTGAAGTGGCTGTGGAATACATTGGGCTGCAGCTCATCACTTGATGAGGGGCTGATTGGGCTCGGAGAGACGCTGCCAGCGGGGGGCGGGGGGGGGGACGAGGGGGGAGGGCCGGGAATTTTGGGAATGATGCCGGTGTCACCAGTCCAGTCCCTTTAGAATGGAGCAGGTGGGGAAAATCCCCCTGAGCATCCCCAAAAATGTTGTTGTAATGAGGTTTCAAGGGAGGTGAAGCGGGAGGAGAGGGAAGCCAAGAGTCCGGAATCCACACGGTGCGGGAAGGGCACAGTGGGATGTGCAGGAAGGGGGCGTGGATAGGGCACGAGGCAGCTCCTGGGCCCCAAAAAGATGAAGAATTTGGGAATTCAGCAATGCCCTTTCTTGTCCCCCTGCAGCTGTAGGTGAGGATTCTGGGGATCACCAGGTCTGTGGGTGGCTTTTGGATCCTTCATGGAATGGGAGCCTGGAGCAGTACCCCAGGATGGAGCTGTGCGGGAGCTGAGTCCCCCAAAACCCATGACACCCACATGGGAATGTCCATGCCAGCCCCAGGAATGCCAGGGCAGGGGCAGGGCAAGAAAAGGGAAAGGAGATGGAAATCTCAGTGTCTCCTTGTGGAAGCACCAGGATCACCCACCATGCCTGGGATTTTGGATGTGGATGGAGGGTTGTTGTCCCCTGGACCTGCTCAGAGTTCCCTGGCTCCGTCCCCCAGGATATGGATCCCTTCCTGCTCCTGCCTGGAGCCCAGCCCAGATCCCGGTGTCACTGCTGCACCTGAGGCTGGGAATCATTTCCCATTTAATTTATTGGGTTTTCTTTCCCTAAACCATCCAAAGAATCTCCCTGGTTGGGCACCACCGATTCCTTCCCCTGGCTGGGTGGGATGAGCAGGTGCTCTGCTTCCCTGGGCAGGTGTTTCCTGCTCTGGTACAACACCGGCAGGGCTGGGAAGGGGTTTTCCCGTTCTCCCAGACTGATTCCCACCTCTCCAAGGTGTCCCACTGCCCTGGATGGGACCTGTTCCCGTTCCACGGGGCCTCTCCCACCTTACGAGTGTTTGGTTTGGTGTTGCTGACACATTCCAGAGTGGGCAGAGGCCACGATCCGGGTTTTTCCCGGCGTGCCAGGTGTGGCTGTGCCGTGGAACTCTCCATAAAGCGGTGACCTTTGGAAGCTCGTGCCTTGCTCACCTGTGCCTGGCTCACCTGTGCCTGGCTCACCGGCTCCTGCCCCCATCCCAAGGATCCACAGCCCCCCGCAGCACCAAACTGGTCCCCACGGGGGCGAGGCCACGGGGTCTGATCCCAAAGTATTCCCAAAGTGATCCTGAAGGGATCCTGTGCCCTCCTCACCAAGGGGCAGTTGGGCACAGGAGAGCCGTGGGGACATCATCCTCCTTTCCAAAGGATTCCCGGCTCTGGATCCCCACCTGAGCCTGAGCCGGGAGAGCGGCATCGCCATGGCAACGGGGCCTGATGTCACCGGCGGGGGTGGAGGGGCAGGGGAGTGGGAACGGGCAAGGAGAGGGCAGGGAATGGGCAGGGAGAGCCAGGAATGGGCAGGGAACGGGCAGGGAGAGGGCAGGGAATGGGNAGTCAGGTAGAGACAGGAGCAGAAAGGAAGAGCCAGGAATGGGCAGGGAAAGAAGGAATGGGCAGGGAATGGGCCAGGAGCAGGCAGGGAGAGGGCAGGGAATGGACAGGGAGGGCCAGGAATGGGCAGGGAGAGGGCAGGGAATAGTCAGGCAGAGACAGGAGCAGAAAGGAAGAGCCAGGAATGGGCAGGGAGAGGGCAGGGAATGGACAGGGGGATCCAGGAACGGGCAGGGACAGTCAGGAGAGCCAGGAATGGGCAGGGAATGAGTCGGGAGCAGGCAGGACCCAGCGAGGTGCGCAAATATATTAAAAAATCACATTTTTGGATGTTTTTTTCCCTCCTTCCTCAGGTATTTCCTTCTCCTTTGGGTCAGGATGGCTCTGGAAGAGCCCAAATCCCGCTGCTCCCCATGCCCATGGAGCTCCCACACCCCGTGTGCCACCCCCAGCTTGGGATTTTCATGGAAAAGGCAGAAAAATCATGTTTAAAATCTTGATTTTTTAATAAATGTTATAAACATGGAGCAAATTTGACCCTGATTTTATATTTTTTATAATTTTCTCAGAAGAAACTGAACTGACTCTGCCATTTTTTGGATTTTTTGAGCTTTAATTTGAGCTTTAATTTGAATTTTTAAAATAAAAACCGAAGGGACTCGGGGAGTTTTCGTTTATTTTTGTACTCGAAAATGACTTTTTTGTTTGTTTTTCAATTTTCTCAACACAAATGAAAGCCATGCCAAAATTTGTTGGTTTATTTTTGTAATAGAAAGGAACTGACTTGAGCTTTTTTTAAAAATTTCCTTAATAAAAAGTGAACAGACTCGGGAGGGGGTTTTATTTTATTTTGTTTTTATTTTATTAATAGAAATTAAACCAACTCCAAAGGGGTTTATTTTTGTTCATGTAATAGAAAGTGAAGTGACTCCAAAGATTTTCTTAATAGGAAGAAAATTACTTCTGGATTTTGGCTCCCCCCTCCCCATGGCCCAACTAAAAAACCATTACAAAATTAGAAAAACTCCAAAAATTCCAGAAGATATTAAAAAATTGCCACAGAAATAATAAAAACCACACTTTAAATAAAATATTAAAGGAACCTCAAAACCCCTCAAAAATAAAAGAAACTTTAAAAAAGGCTAAAAAAAATAATTAAGAAAGAAAACCTCCAAACAATTCTGGAAATGAAAAAGTAAAGAAAAAAAATTTAAAAAAAAATTCAGAAGACTTAAAAAACCCAAGACATCTTGGGAAAAAAATTTAAAATCTAAAAAATCCGTAAGAACCATCCCAAACCTCCAAAAACTAGAAAAAACCCCCCTAAAAAATAAAATTAAAAAATCAATAGTACTTAAGAGGCTTTAAAAAATGTAAAAACCTCGAAAAAATAGAAAATCTTCAAAGAATTATAAAGAAAATAAAAACCAGCAAAAAAAAATCCAAAATACTAAAAAAAGAAACCAATCAGAAAACTGAAAAAATACATAAAAAAGGAATTCAAAAGAGTTTAAAATAAAAAATCTGGGGGGAAAAAAAATTAAAACCTTGTAAAAAGTAAAAAAACCCCAAATGGTTAAAAAAAGTGGTAAAACGAAAAATATTTTTAAAATACTTTAAAAAGTCAAAAAAAGTTTTAAAAAATCTTTAAACAAAGCCAAAAAAGTCAGAAAAGACTTAAAAAAACCCTCAAAAAGGGTAAGAATTAAAAAAATCTTTTAAAAACCTGAAAAAAGTAAAAAAGTTAAAAAACCCGAAAACCCTCAAAAAATCTCAAAAATGTAAGAATTTTTTTCAAACCCTCGAAAAAAGTCCAAAACCATTGAAAGATCTTTAAAAAACCCCCTCGAAAAATATAGAAATATTTTAAGTTCTTTTAAAACCCCTCCAAAACGTCCAGGAAGTGGAAAATCTTTTTAAAAAATGAGGAAAAATCTGAAAAAAAAATTCAGAAAATCTTTGAAAAACCCTCGAAAAAAATTTTAAAAATTCGAAAAACTTAAATAATAAAAAAAAAAAAGTAAAAATTTAAATACCCTCCAATCCGCCCGAAAAAAGTCCCAAACCGGTCAGACCCCTTTAAACCCCTCCCAATCCAGGGATTTTATGGAACATTTCTGCTCCATCCCGGCCCCGCCGCCGCTTCGGGCGCAGCCGGCGGCGTCCGCTGGGGGGCGCTGTAGGATCGCGGCTGAAGGGGAGGGCGAGGCCAAGCGCGGCGCGCAGCGCGGGGGGGATGATGGACTCGACGGGGATGGTGACGGGCCGGCGGGGCGCCCATACCGGCGCTTTGCCAGCTCGTCCCCAACCCTGTCGCCTCCTCACGCGCCCCCCGGTAACCCGGTAGCAACGGCCGGCAAGCGGGGGGGCATAAAAAAAAAGCAAAACCCCTCCGCGCTCCCCTTAAGAACCCACAATGGGCGTGCCCTCCCGCAAGGCCCCCCCTGCTCCGCTCAGCCATTGGCCGCGGGTCCGGGCTGTCCGCGCCGCTGCCTGCGCGGAGGGGTAGAGCGTCTGCCGCGGCGGGCGGCGCCTCAGTCGGTGCGGGGCGGGCGGAGGCGGCGGG
>VZTH01011218.1:2908-20191 GCA_013397815.1 Aleadryas rufinucha
GCGGGCCCCCCCCCCCCCCCCCCTGGCCCCCGAGACAGCCTGGCCCCCTTCTGCCCGGGTGCTGTGGGTGCCTTCGGGGCACCTCGGGGGTGGAAGAGGTGCCAACAAAAAATGAGGAAAGGGAAAAATGCATCTAGGGCTACATTTTAATCCCTGTAAAGCAGCACCCACTCTCTCTGCAGGAGAGCTCAGCCAAGTCTCGAGGAAAGGGAAAAATGCATCTAGGGCTACATTTTAATCCCTGTAAAGCAGCACCCACTCTCTCTGCAGGAGAGCTCAGCCAAGTCTCGAGGAAAGGGAAAAATGCATCTAGGGCTACATTTTAATCCCTGTAAAGCAGCACCCACTCTCTCTGCAGGAGAGCTCAGCCAAGTCTCGAGGAAAGGGAAAAATGCATCTAGGGCTACATTTTAATCCCTGTAAAGCAGCACCCACTCTCTCTGCAGGAGAGCTCAGCCAAGTCTCGAGGAAAGGGAAAAATGCATCTAGGGCTACATTTTAATCCCTGTAAAGCAGCACCCACTCTCTCTGCAGGAGAGCTCAGCCAAGTCTCGAGGAAAGGGAAAAATGCATCTAGGGCTACATTTTAATCCCTGTAAAGCAGCACCCACTCTCTCTGCAGGAGAGCTCAGCCAAGTCTCGAGGAAAGGGAAAAATGCATCTAGGGCTACATTTTAATCCCTGTAAAGCAGCACCCACTCTCTCTGCAGGAGAGCTCAGCCAAGTCTCGAGGAAAGGGAAAAATGCATCTAGGGCTACATTTTAATCCCTGTAAAGCAGCACCCACTCTCTCTGCAGGAGAGCTCAGCCAAGTCTCGAGGAAAGGGAAAAATGCATCTAGGGCTACATTTTAATCCCTGTAAAGCAGCACCCACTCTCTCTGCAGGAGAGCTCAGCCAAGTCTCGAGGAAAGGGAAAAATGCATCTAGGGCTACATTTTAATCCCTGTAAAGCAGCACCCACTCTCTCTGCAGGAGAGCTCAGCCAAGTCTCGAGGAAAGGGAAAAATGCATCTAGGGCTACATTTTAATCCCTGTAAAGCAGCACCCACTCTCTCTGCAGGAGAGCTCAGCCAAGTCTCGAGGAAAGGGAAAAATGCATCTAGGGCTACATTTTAATCCCTGTAAAGCAGCACCCACTCTCTCTGCAGGAGAGCTCAGCCAAGTCTCGAGGAAAGGGAAAAATGCATCTAGGGCTACATTTTAATCCCTGTAAAGCAGCACCCACTCTCTCTGCAGGAGAGCTCAGCCAAGTCTCGAGGAAAGGGAAAAATGCATCTAGGGCTACATTTTAATCCCTGTAAAGCAGCACCCACTCTCTCTGCAGGAGAGCTCAGCCAAGTCTCGAGGAAAGGGAAAAATGCATCTAGGGCTACATTTTAATCCCTGTAAAGCAGCACCCACTCTCTCTGCAGGAGAGCTCAGCCAAGTCTCGAGGAAAGGGAAAAATGCATCTAGGGCTACATTTTAATCCCTGTAAAGCAGCACCCACTCTCTCTGCAGGAGAGCTCAGCCAAGTCTCGAGGAAAGGGAAAAATGCATCTAGGGCTACATTTTAATCCCTGTAAAGCAGCACCCACTCTCTCTGCAGGAGAGCTCAGCCAAGTCTCGAGGAAAGGGAAAAATGCATCTAGGGCTACATTTTAATCCCTGTAAAGCAGCACCCACTCTCTCTGCAGGAGAGCTCAGCCAAGTCTCGAGGAAAGGGAAAAATGCATCTAGGGCTACATTTTAATCCCTGTAAAGCAGCACCCACTCTCTCTGCAGGAGAGCTCAGCCAAGTCTCGAGGAAAGGGAAAAATGCATCTAGGGCTACATTTTAATCCCTGTAAAGCAGCACCCACTCTCTCTGCAGGAGAGCTCAGCCAAGTCTCGAGGAAAGGGAAAAATGCATCTAGGGCTACATTTTAATCCCTGTAAAGCAGCACCCACTCTCTCTGCAGGAGAGCTCAGCCAAGTCTCGAGGAAAGGGAAAAATGCATCTAGGGCTACATTTTAATCCCTGTAAAGCAGCACCCACTCTCTCTGCAGGAGAGCTCAGCCAAGTCTCTGAGGCTGCTGTGGTGTGAGGGCTCAGGGCAGTGGGGGCTGCAGGATCTGTCCTGTCCTGGATACCTGCTGGCCATGACCTGCTCCCCCAGCCTCAGGCTGCCCACCTCTGCCTATTCTGGCAGCATTGTCACTCTCTTGCCCAAAGAGAGATTTAAGGGTTGGCAACAGGTCCTTAATGCCTCAAATTCTTCTCCCAGGATGACAAAAGGGCCGATCTTGGGTTTAACACTGAAGGAGGCAGCGGCTGCATTTAACTGCCTTCATGATCCAGTGTGACAGGGCCTGGGGACCAGCTTCCCAGGGATCTGGTCCCTTGGGGCTGGCACAGAAGCGCTGAGCTGTTCCCACGCCTTTATTGCTCCTCCAGCAGCTCAGGGTCTTCATTTATCTCTCCCAGGACTGGCTGCTCCCTGGACTGGATCCCTCAGAGGGTCTTGGCTCACAAATATTTCCCAGCAGAGTTTCCAGGTGGATTGAGGGGGGGAACAGCAACCCCACACGTGGGAGGATACCCAGCTCCACCATCACATCCATGACTCCCCAGCATCCCCATCCCACGGGACATTTAATCCCCATCATAGCTCAATCCCCACACGTGGGACAGAGACAACCCCAAGTCTGGTGCACATCTGGGCACAGCTGGAAGGTGTCTGCAGTGGGGACGAGCAATGGAGGGCAAGGACTGGTGGTGACACTCTCATGCCAGGCCCCCCAGCCACATCTCCTCTCCACTGGTCCAGTGGCTCACAGTGAGCAACTGCACTGACAGCCCAACTCCAGGTTTGCAGTTTTCCTGGCAAAGTTCTTCAGTGTCTTAAAAAACAAAACCCCCAACATTTTTCTTTGGGAAAATGCAGTGAATTCTCAAATCCAACCTGCTGCTGGGTCTGGGCCACCAGACACGATGCAGCTTGTGGGGCCTGTTCTGCATCATCAAAATAATTTGTTTATGCATTTAAACATCTGAAGTTCTTTTTATATTGAAAAAAAAAAGTGCCCTGGTGGCTACAAAGGTCCAGGTTGAAACAGGAGCACCAATGGCACTCCAAGATGAAGCCCACACTCCCAGGAAATGCAACTGCACTTTTCCTCTTACTTCCCCAGCCCCTTGGTGCCACTCTCCTCTGGGAATGCTGTGCCCTCTTTGCCCAGCTTTCTGGGCTGGGTGACAACAACACGGGCACAAAGTGCCTTTCCCCACCTTCACCCTCCTTCCCACTGCCGTGGCAGTGCCCCAGTGTGTGACCCTCAGCATCGCAGCTGGTCCCTTAACCACGGCACAGTCCCAGCACAAGGGAGCTCAGCCAGCTTCTCCATCGCCTCGTTACCTCTCCCTGGCATCTCCTCTTGCAGGAGGCTCTGTAAGCAGGTTGATAAATGCAAGGCACCGTGCTCCGACAGCTCCTGGTGTGCAGCCACCTCCTGCAGGGAAGAGCTCGCTGGCAGCCGGGCCAGGGGAGCAAGGGGAATGTGGAAGGGTTGTGCTGGGACCCTGATGTTTGTCCAGCTTTGCACTGACCCATCCAGGCCAACACCAGAGTCAGAGAAGTGCCCTGGGCTCTGTGCAGACTCCTGAGAGCCCACAGCAACCCCACTGGCATCCCACATCCTAAACTGGGGTAAACATCCTTCCCCAGCCCCCTCCATTCTGGTTCCCCCAGAACTCTAGCCTTGCAGAGCCCCTGGGAGCCCCCACCTCCAGCATAAACCTGCACCCCAGACCCTACTCAAAGCACCCACCCCAGGGCACATCTCCAGCCAGGAGAGCAGCACACCAAGGCTTTGGTCTCTCCAGGTCTGTGGGGCAAACCCCAGCATCAGCCTCCTGTTCCTGGGAGAAAGTCAGCCAAAGGTTTCTAACCCATGTGCATCCCAAACCAGGACTTGGGGAAGGAGAGGACCTGTGTCTGTGCACTGCCAGCACAAAGCCAGAGCTGTCCCTGGAAAGGCAGGGTGGCATCTGGGTGACACAGCCCTCTTGGGCTGTCCCCACGGGCATCTGCATCCCACTAATGGCATCTGACATCAGATGCCCACAGGTCCCTCTGCCAGAGCTGAGTCTTGCTGGTGACACTTGTGGCACATGAGACTTGGCCATGGACCTACACCCATTCCCTGCCCTGCACTTGTCCTGGTCCTGCATCCATCCCAATCCTCCCTGCTGGCTGCCAACCTCCCCTTCCCAAGAAGTCTGGCCAAAAATTAAGAAGGTTTGAGCCCAGGTGCTCCTATTCCTGGACCCACCTGTCCCTGTCCTGCTGGGTCTCACTTAAGAAGCAAACATAGGTGTAGATCAGCTTCCTCCACCCCGTGCCACCTTGAGCTGACAGGGCCACCCATCCTTCCCCACCTCCCCTGTCTGCTCCATCCCCTAGAGAATTCAGGGCTTCAGTGCTGAAATAATCACACAGAGCTGGCCGGTGTCTTGGATCCCAGCAGCCATGAAAGCAATCAAGGCAGAGAGTGGAGCAAGGAGAAAGGTGGGACAGAAGTCACAGGGATGGTGCTGTGCACGGTGCATGTCTGGCACGGATCCGGTGCAGCTCCAATCTGGCACAGATCCTCTCCACTGCCACCATGTCCTACCCTCACAGTAATTAAGGGAGCAAAAATAAAACAGGGATGGTTTCATCCCTGCAGGGATAATTCCTCCCCCTGGGGTGCTGTGTGCCTGCAGGGCTGCCCCAGAGGTTGGGGATAAGGCAGACAAAGCTGCTGGAAATGGAAATTTCCCAGGAAGGGAGGAAATCACTTCTTTCTGGGGCGTAACCAGCCATCACCCGCCAACAACTTTATTTGCCTCTGTCGTATCCCTAAATAACTCCTGGAAACAGCTGCTTGGAGTTTGCATCTCCTACACCTCTGCTCCTCTCTTGACCTTGGGAAATGGGCTCATGCAGTCCCAATTTCCAAAGTAATTCATCCCAAGCAGAGGGAAAACATCTGGACTTGCAGCACCACTACCCGACCCTGCACAACCCTTCAACCACGAGCAAGACTTTGGCAAGTGCAGAACCCCAGCAAGGCTGGATCTGTAAGACTGGGAGTGGAAACCACGAGCCTGTGGTGGGTCTGGAGTCAAGGACATGCTTGGGGTCCTCTGGGAGAGGGGACGATGTTGTCCCTGGAGTGAAGTGGCTTCCTGGGCACAGTGGGGCTGGTATCCTGCTCCAATGACCCCAGAGCTTGATACGCCAACGCGTTCTCCATCCCTGCCCAGGGCTGGGGATGGATCTGGAGGGGAGGAGCACATGAGGAATGTGCCCAGGAGAGCAAGCAGCGAGGGTGGGTTGAGGCAGGGGCCGGTGCCGTGCTCAGCCAAGGCGCTGAAGTCAGCACTCTCCGGAGCCATCTGTTCCCGGCGAGGCCCCGGCGCAGACGGACCCGCCCGGGCTCCTGGCAGCGGGTGCCGCAATTCGGTGATTCATGCGGCGAGGGGCCGGCGTAGGGCCGGACACCGCCTCTGCGCCACGCCAGCTCCGGGGATGGGGCTGGAAAATCGGGTATTAGCCACGCTGGGGAAAAGCCTTTTCAACCATTTTTCTGGTCGCGTGAGCTGGCTTTTAAACAGCAACACAGCTCCTCAGTGCCAGGCCAGAGATCCAACTCAAGCTGGTTTTTCCCTTATTCCAGAGCGCAGCAAACCTCCTGCTTCATGGGCTCTAAATGCTCGTTGGAAAAGGCCAACTTCAGCAGGCAGTCAACGAACAAAGCCAGGGAGAGATCTGCACTTGTCTTCTGGGAGTGACTGGGAAATGCAGCCATCAACAGGAGCTTCTGGGATGTGTCAGACCTGCTACTCCAAGGCAGGAGCCCACAGGCAACGAAGAGCTTGCCTGGACAGTCTTCAGACAGGGAAACTGAGGCACGGCAGTGCGAAGCAGCAAGAGGAATTTGCAAAGACCCAAATGAAACCATGCCATCACCCCACAGTGTGACGAGCTGTGCCCCACAGCCAGCCCAGCTGCCTTGCAGAGGGGCACACAGACAGCAAGGAGAGCGTGGAGCACAGAGCCACGTCCGGCCACTCTCCAGGCCATCGCTCACCAGATGCTGACCTCCAGCAGCTTTGTGCAGCCTCATTAAAGCTAAGCTGAGCCATAACTCATCCGAGCAGGGCAATCCACATGCAGGGCTGGCAGCGACGACTTTCAGGCCTCTTTCCAACAGCAGACGAGTGTCAGTCACAGCATCGCCTTCCCGGCTCCTCACCTGCGTCAGAAAATGGCCTTGGAACCGCTCCTCTGGCAGCTCGGGAGAGCGGAGGGCGAGGGGATGGCTGCCCAGCGAGGCTGCCCTCTCGCACCTCCGCGGTGGGGACACACCTGGAGTAAACACAAGGTTATTCGTGCCTAAAAGCAGAACCCGAGTGCGAGCGGGAGTCTGCGAGGGCCCCCCAGGCTGCCCGGAGCCCCGTCGGGCAGGAGGAGCGCCGGGACCCCCCGGGCCGGGGGTACCAGGTCACCCCCATCCCCTCCCGGCCCCTCCGCTCCCCGGTGCGGCCTCCCAGCGCCACCTAACGACACGGCGGCCGGGGACAAGGACCTTGCCGGTGCTGGACCTGGGCATCCCGCTGCCCCGAGGAGGATGGACAGCAGCGACCGCGATGGGGAGGCAGGAGAAACCGGGACACGGGGCTGGGGCTTGGGGGCGTAGGCAGCAGAGGAAGGGGAGCTGGAAGTGTTGAATGAGAATTCACATGATTGTAACCATCCTCCCTCTGCCCATGAGGCTCAGTCCCCTGTCCCTGCCCTTCACTGACCTTCATTATCCCATGCTTTTCCCACAGACCAGCATTAACCCCAGGGCCTTGGCCAAGTTCAGGGTTGAGCAAGGTCACTGAACTCAGCAAGGACAGACACTCCCAGTAATCTGTTGTCACAGCCCAAAAACTACCCTGAAGCATCCTCAGTTTGGGAACAGCCGTGTGCCAGGCTCAGCACGAGCACAGTGGCCTTTACCACGGCTACAAAAGCACCCTGGCATCAACATTCAAGGCGATGTGGAAGAAAACCCTGGGGAGGGAGCCGTCTCCTCTCTTCCCAAAACCTTCAGATAACAACCCCTTTGCCATCACGTTCCTGGCTGGGCTGTCAACCCGAACTGCTGCTCCCCATGGTAGTGCAGCCCCCCTTGCCTCCACACCCCCCTTCCCAAAGCTCTGATTCACCTCGGAACCCAGCACTGATGTAATCTCCTGCTCAAGAGTTCAGCATTAGGACTGCATCAGCCGCGAGACGTAAGGAGAGCCACATCACACAAGCAGCTGTTCCACAAAAGCTTTATTGCACGTTTGAGTACGAGTTCCCATTATCACATTTCCTGAGTTTCTTAATGAGCTTGCAAATGAGATTTAAATAGAAAAGGATGCGAGAGAAAAAGGGGAAAATAGGGAGAAGTCAGAGATCTCCCTTCCTTGAGTCGAGACAGAGATGAGGTGGGAGAACAGTGCCCTGTGGGCAAGTCCTCTGCCGTGAGAGAGGGCTGGGCTGAGGTGGAGGTTGCCCTAGCTGGATTTACCCTCTGCCTCCATCACAGAGCCACTGCCACTGTCACCATTTCCCCAGGCCAGGGAGGAGGGGTTGCAATCCTGCAGTGCTCTGGCGGGGAGCATGGGGGGGTCAGGGACAGCCAGGGAAGGGGCCCCGCTGACGCTGCCCCTGCGCCACGGATAAAGAGGAGATTACAGCTCACGGCTTGTAATCTGGCTTAAAACCTGACACCGTCACTGTAGGCAATGTGGGCTAAGAGAAGCATTTAATAAGCTTCAAAACACACAGGCCAGAAAAATAACCCCACCAGTGAAAGGAGGGAAAGAGCTCAAGGCACTGCTTGCACCAGTCAGCACTGGCAGGAACCGATGGACACAGGACCCCTCATGATCTGGAACAAGGCAATTACATGCTTGTTATTCCAATCTACCCCATAAGACAGAACCCAGGCTCTGCTGGGATTTAACTGTGGGAAGCAGAAGGCAAATTAATGCCCTTTTCTGCCTGTGTAGAGCTTAAAAGCGGAGAGCACCCGGAGCTGCCTTGCCTTGGGATGTCGCAGGAGCTGCAGCACTCAGGGGCTGCTCTGAGGTTAAGGCAGTGGCAGACAAAGAAGCCAGACTCAAGTAGCAGGTCCATTTTGGCTTCCCTGGAAGGGTTTATTGAAAAAGACAATCATTATTAAAAGATGCCTGCTCTGGCATGAACGACAAGGCAACCAAGCCATTTGGCTCGTGGCTTAAAGGGGAGGCAACAAGACACAGGGAAGCTTCTCCATGCGACTTGCCATGGGAAAGTGGCTGGTCAGGAGTCCCCCAGGTGCACACACACCTCCCCTCACCTGCACTGCATTAATGCTCCAAGGACACGACAAGAATCACCCCCAGGAATGGCAGCTGGCTGCAGGGATGTGGGACCAGCCAGCAGCCTCAGGTCTTGAGATTTTGGGAACCCAGACTTCATCCTTACCAGAGGCCTCAGTGTCACATACCCCTCTGGAGCCACCACCAGCCCCAGGCACAAGCCCTGTGCTCCCAGGCTCTGCTCATGACGCACTGGTGTTGCCCCGGGATGGCACCACTGCAGCAGTGCCACGCTCCCACCGCTGCTGCCTCAGTGGCCGATGATCCGCAGCATCTCCGCAGGATCCACGATCTTCTCCCGGGGTTTGCCAGCAGCTTTGCCCCTTGCCACTTCAGCAGCATCGATCTTCTCCCAGTCTGAGAAGGAAACAGGACGGACCCCTGGGGTGATGGTGAGAGACGGGAGAGAGAACTTAACCAGGTGAGAACAAGTTCAGCCTCACCTCCCCGTTGGCAGGGCCCTGACGTGGCAGCAAACCTGCCCTTTTCTGACACGGTGTCAGAGCTCAGCCTCGCAAAGGAGAAATAATTTCTAACGCCACCAGGAGAGGGATGGCAGGTTCCAGTCGGCTCGGATCAGTCAGACCTTTGCGAGCCACAACAACAGCGAGCACAAACCACCTCAGGGGACAAAATGCTTCCAGTTCACTGTTAAACCTCAGACAGTTTAAGAGGCAAAACACACACACACTTTAATTGAATGTCTTTAAACACGGCTACAGCAAATTACTCTCCTGGGCATTTTAATCTTTCCCCTAACTTGCTTGGAAGGATTACTGGGAAAACCACTCAAAAGCAATAGCTCACTGTCTCGGCAGCTGACAGTGACATTTTACCCAAGGTCTGTGCTGCTTTTAATGGCCCTTCCCAGAAAGTGGTCATTAACCTTAGCAATGATACGGATATTTGAGAGAATTCAAGTCCTGTTCTCCCTGGGCTTTGGAACATTGAAACAGCAGCAAAATCCATTCCCATGGTTCAGACTCTGTTCCCTCACAGATCCAGGAGGAGTCTGGCTGCATTGAACCCTCCTGCTGGCTGCTACCGAGCCTCACACTGACCTCGGCTGCGCAGGATGCTCTCCACGACCCTAAAGCCTTCTCTGGAGGGGGATATATCCAGCACACCCCCCTGGAGATCCTCCAGCACAGACTGCGCAGTGTCAAAGCTGTCGTTCATGGTGGTGATGATCACACCCGTGGGTCCTCTCTTCACCCACCCGCTGCAGTACAGACCTGCAGGGACACATGGAGCAGCCAGGCTCAGGTCAGCACGTGCCCTTGGACCCTTCTGGCTGCAAGTCCTTGCCCTGTTCCCCACCTTGGTGGTGTGAACAGACCCTTGGACAGTGCTGTGGCAGGAATTTGTGTGCCTACAGATCAGCACTAAGCAGCTGCATGGGCTGTGTCACTTCAGTAACAGCAGCCAGTAAAACCCCCCTGTGCTAAACCAGACAACCCTAAAAAGAGATGGAGACTGGCCAACTCTTAACCCCTGACAGAGGCAGCTCATTGCCTCAATTTCCACTCTCCAAGGTGTGCAATATCCACACCCTTGGTGAATGAACTTCCCACCCCAAAGCCCCCAACCCACCCACTGTGCTCAGCATGTCCCATGCAAATCCCTGTGGATACGGACCTGGGACCCCCTCCACTCTGCCCGAGCTGTTGGGGATGACCCCACGCTGGCTGTCGAAGGGCACAGCCGGGTCCAGCGGCAGGCTCCGGTAGCCGATGCTGCTGAGCACCAGCCCACACTCCAGCTCCTCCACATCTCCAGTGGGAATGGCTTTGGCAGAGTCACCCGAGCCCTGAGAGAGGGAGGAAAAGGCTGCTGACCACCAGAGTCACCACTGCAGAGCAGCAGCCCCCTCCAGTCCCCTTTGGCATCTTTGACCCCTGGGTATTCGCTAAAGGCCATTTTGCAGCAGCAGCAGGGAAAGAGCTCCCTTTGGAAAAACTCTTGGTGGTACCAGAGGCTTTTGTTGGTACCAGATTCCCTGAGAGCCTGCCAGAGGCCACACCAGCCAGACAGGGAACACAGAACTGTCTTTGGAGAGATTCCCAAGGAGTGCAGCAGTGTTCTGCTCCATGCCAGCCTCCCAGGGCCACACCATCCCCCGGTACCTCCAGGCGGGTCAGGGCCATGCGGACGCCCCTCGCCCTCCTGCCGTCGGCACTGGGCAGCACCTCCTGGGGGCTGCGCTGGAACTTCAGCCCCCACGCCCGGGGGGCTGCTGCCCCTGCCTGCACCTCCACCGGCTTCTCCAGGGCTGTTTTGATCATCAGCTCAGTCAGTCGCTTCCTGGGCCTGGGAGCATCTAGGGAAAGAGAGAAATCTTCACAACAGGAACCAGCAAAAGCCCCTCGGGACACAGCACGGGGCCCAGGCCACGTCAGGGCGGTGTCAGTATGGGAGTCTGTCATGTCGGTGGGACTCCGACACCTTTGAGATGACAAACTGCAACTCAAAGTGACCAGGGGACCTCCTGAGGCTTGAGGCCAGTGGGACACAAATCAAAGTCTGCAATTTCTTGTCTTGCTGGTGCTCGGAGGCAGCAGCCTGTGGAGAAGAGCAGGTCTCTGGACACCCTTGAACTCAGTGTTTTCTTTTTGGGTCTACAGGAAGCTCTTAAATCAACAGCCTTGGGATCTCCCCTGCAAGGTTCCCTCAGTCCTCCTGAGTCTCCTGCCCTCATCACTCAGGTTGTAAGCACCGAGTGACTGCACAAACAGAGATACACAATGTTCCCTTGTCTTGGTGCCTCCTGGCACTCTGAGGACGTGACACACCGTGGTAACTGAGCCTTCACGAGCCAGGCATTAAGCACGGGACAAGAGTTTCTCTGATGTACACTCTGAGCACCTCCAGATCACTCCTGGATGCTCGCCTGCCAAGGTGAATCCCTGTCTGGAGGAGCATGGCACACTTCCCTCACCTTTAACAGCATTTTCAAGGCCTGTGAAGTCGGCAGGGTCCAGCACAGCTCTGGCACCAGGCAGGTTTATCATCTCCCGCAGCTCCTGGGAATTGTGGGCAGGAAAATGTTACCTCCAGCAGAGAGAGGACATCCAACAGCCCCAGACCCCCCTCCTCAGCAGTCCAGGCTAGGAGCCAGGAAATGGGTGCAGGAAGCAGGATGCCTGGGATCCACACTCACCCCCAAACCACCTCTCCCCACCAGGGATGGGCAGTTTGGGGCTCAGCTCTGGGAAACAGCAGCACCTCCAGCCTCACCTTGATGGTGAAAGCGACTTGGAGAGGTCCCCTCCTCCCAACCAGCCAGACACGCTTCACCTTGCTGCAGGCAAGAGCTGCCAGGGAGCTGTCAGTGATGTCTGTCTTCTGCAAAACAGAGACGGCAGAGTGGGACGAGGGCAGATCTGGAGGGAGCTGGGGGGAAGGCACAGCCTCTGAAGGTGAAAATTCAGCAGAAAAGCTGGCTGTGCATGCAGAGAGCCCGGGCGAGGACGGGAAACGAGTCATCTCCCTTTGCACAGAGCTATTTGCACAGCTGGTCCCTCATCACTGAATGTTCTTTCCGAGGCCATAATGCACCAGAGGTAACGAGCCAGCACCCCGTGACTGCCTCGGGGGATCCACCCAAGCAGGTTCACCTTGGGGCTAACAGAGCAAAGCCTTCCAGTGAGCTCCGTTCTGAGGTGCCTGCAGATGCTGTTGGGTGACTTCCCAGCTCAGGATATACAGGATCTGGGTGAAACCTGCTGCAAACCACAGCTCAAATCACCACCTGCCTGCCCCAGGCAGCTCCAGCACAAGCACAAGCGTGGCCAGGCCTCAACCTGGTACTGGCACCTCACAGAAATTCTGTGCTCTGTTTCAGTCATGTGTGTTTATCTAGATTGCAAGGTCTTTTCCAGAGAAAATACGATGGGAGGGACACCAGGATAAACCATTCCTGCCCACCCTGGCACTCACTCCAGTGCCATGTCTTTTGCAGCACAGCTCCCAGCAGGCTTTAGTCACTGGTTGGCAGTGCCTCCAAGTTTTGGGTTTTTTAAATTTAATTTAGATATTAATACAGGAAGTTGTTGCACAGCTGTAGCAAACCTCGTGGCATTTCTCCCAGAGGGAAAGCCTTTGCTGCCAACATCTGGGGCAGCATCTGTATGGAGCAGCTGGTGTAGACCAGCTCCCAGCTGTCAGGATGAGGTCCCCCAGTCTTCCCAGTGCCACCAGCTGAAACCAGGCTGCTGCCCTCAGCTCCAGGAGAAAAAGACAAACCCCAACAGAAGTTTCCAGTTTGGTGGCAGAAGAGGGAAAGTGGCTCCTCTTCTGCTTCCCACAGGAAAGCAAGGGGTGACGCTGGATTTCCAACTTTTTGGATGCCAGCAGAGCAATCCAGAGGGCTCTGCAGCATCACCCAAGGCATGGCCACAGCCTTGGATCACTCCCTACAGACTGGTCCATGCATGCACCCGAGAGGCAGCAGCCTTCCCTGGGGAAAGATCCCGGAGACAGAGGAGTCTGAGGTTTTGGCTGAGATGGGCGGGAGCCAGCAGCCACCCAGCAGGGAGGGAATTTGGGGTCTGGGCTGCCCTCATGGTGCAGAGCACCCATCACTCACCCTGAGGAGCTGCAGTGGGGACAGGAGGATCCGGGCAATGTCCAGTGCCACGTTGCCATGACCCAGAATCACCGCCGTCTCACAGCTCAGGTCAGGCTTTAGCTGTGGGCAGAGACCCAGCTGTGACTGAATCCACATGGCCTCCATGATGTCCAGCCCTTTAGACCTGCTCCTATCACCCAAATTCCCTTCCACCCTGCTTTGCCTCAAAAAGAGGTGATGCAGACGGGGAAACGCCACACCAGCCTCCTCCCCAAGCAGACACAGCAACACAGCCACTCCAGGCACCCCAGATGATCCCTCTTTCCACCCTTCCTGCTCTCCTGGGAGCAGGACCTGTTTTGGCCAAAAAGCCTCCTCAGCATGCAGAGCATCACCCCGACAGGTTCCCATCTGGCCCTGCCAAAATGTGCTGCCAACGTGCAGAGCCGGCTAATCCGCTCTCACTGATGTGCAAATTGTTCACATTTCCACCATCTAAGAAGGATTTAACATGGCTCCTGCTAATCTTTTCCAATTGCAGGCCTTTCAGGGCTTAATCTGGAGCTGAATGCCTGCGTTGGGATGAGAAGAAGGACGGGAGGAAGGGCAGGGAAACGCAGGGCCGTACTCACGTCCCGGTTCTCGGGCAGCCCGTTGTACCAGCCCACAAAGGCTCGGGCTGAGAAAACACCAGGCAGGTTCTCCCCTGGGATCCCCAGGACCCGGTTGTCTTCAGCACCATAACTCTGAGGAGGGAGCAGACAGTCAGAGATGCCACCACGCGCAGGGTTTGACACCAAAACACAAATCTCCCCTTCCAGCTGCTGCCAGGGTCACTGCATGGCTGTGATATCCCATCCCAAGGGGTGGGATACTCAATGGAAGGGCTAAACACAGCCCAAGCACAGGGGGTTCATCCACCTCATCATCCTGGGCTCCAGAGCCAAATTTGGTATCCTTGGTCCAAGGCAGAGCACAACAAGCTGAGGGCTGAGCAGCAAGGACAAATCCATGGCAGGCTGAAATAAGCACTGGCCAGCACAGGGAGAGGTTTCAGAGACCTGCACTTGATGCCAAGCTCCAGCACACACTCCCTGCAATGGCTTTGGACAAGCCTTGGAGCATCTGAGTTGTCCCGAGGCCGGGAAGAGTTTCCCATGGTAACAAAGCACCCAGAAACACCTCACCCAAACACTCTTCCCAAGATCCCAGTGGGGGAATAACCCTGCAGGCCTTTCCCAGGGCCCCTGGGGCACCAAGGGGGTGGGTACCCACCAGCACCACGGCGTGGTACGCCTGCCGCAGCTCCGGCACCGTCACGTCCCTCCCCACGGTGACGTTCCCGTAGTAGGCGCAGCGCCCCGAGCGCGCTGTCTGCGTGAAGGTGTTGGTCACGTTCTGCAGAGATCACAGACCTGGAGTTACGTCCCACAGCCAGGGCCAAGGCCTGCTGCTGACAGGAGATCCCTGTCCCCTCCAGCCTTGAAATGCTTCACCGCCTCATCCCAGTCAAGTTATTCTGAGACGCTTATCTACCAACAGCCAGAGATAACTCACAGGGAGATAAGCACAGCTGTGACTTGGCACTCTCTCCACCACCCTCTGTGAAAGGAAAATCCGTATTTTGCACCCACCTGGGGAGGACAGGACCTTTCCAGTAAATTCAGCCCCTCAGAATAAACCCCACTGCAGGGGAAAACTTCCCAAAAGTGAGGTTTGCAGCCCACCTGACCCCCTCTGCCGGCATCTCATCTCAACCCTTCCTGAAAGGCACTTCCTCGAGAGAGGATGCAGGGCAGGATGGAATCCAGACTTTTTTCTGAGTGATCAGGGCTACACAGCGACACCACTGCTCCCACTCCTGCAGCTCCAGGTGGACTCAGCCTGGGGACAGGACAGAAACCACCACAACAGCTGGGGCAGTGTCTGCAGTGTGTCCATTCCTCCTCTCCCAGCACAAAGGGATCCAGGGATCCCTTATGATCACCAGGGATTGGAGGAAACCACTGCAAGATATTGCTGTGTCTGGATCTCCTGTGTCCCACCCTTCCAACCACCTCCACTCCAGCTCAGACACAGCAGATACCCCTGGGTACAGCTCACTGCCAGGCAAAGGAAAATGGCTGGGAAATCCTTGGCTTAGCTTTTCCTTGCCCAGGAGAGCACCTACAGCCCAACTCCACGGCCCCCAAGAGGAGATCTGTGTGTTCCCAGAATGGGTACTGATTGAGAGGCAAACGGCAGCAGCAATGAGCAGGTGAGATCTGGCTGGTACAAAGTGCCCAGGGACAAAGAAACCCATCCACGCTCCTTGGCCTTGCTCTAGGCCAGGCTGACCAGCACCAGGAGCAGCACTTCCCATCACAAGCCCCTGGTTCTGACCTGCTATCCAGAGCCCTAATGCCAGTGTCCCATGTCACCTCTCCATGGCCATAGCATGGACAAGGAGGAGATCTGGACCTCTCTGGTGTGACAGCTCCATGTCACAGAGAGCCTGAGGCACCAGGAAGGACAGTGACCACCTCAGCTGCACCCACCACTGTCACCACATTCAACCACACAGGCAAGGGCAGGGAGCCAGCACCAACCTTCACCTCGGGGTGGTCTGGGGCCACCCCAAAACGGACAAGCCCAAAGGGAACGGGCAGCTTCTCGTAGATGTCCACCAGGGCCCCGCCATGGTGCTGTGGGAAAGGAAAGTCACAGTCAGGGGATGAGGACAGAAAGGTCACAGGAGCCCAGCAACACTTGTCTGCTGCTGGGGGAAATGCGGGGCAGGAGGGAGGGCTGCAGCAAGCCAGAAACAGCCTCTTCCAGACTTTTCCATGAGCAGGATGATGCTGCAGCTGTTACAGCTCAGACCACAAGGCCTAGCACAGAGTGACCCCCAACCACCATCAGGACCACCTTGTGGGGCTCCATCTCCCTACCCTGAGCTCCTTTTCCACACTAACCTGGTAGGTATCCAGTACCTGGGGGGCTGATCAGAGAGCCCCCATGCCAGCTGGGAAGCACCCAGTGCAGCACCCTGGGTGCTGGGGGACCTGCCAGACATCTCCCAGTCCCCAGCAGAGACGCCCATGCCCTGAGCTGAGTCACCTCAGGGTCAGAGCTTTAGACAGATATTTGGCCGCAAGGCTTTTGTTATCTTGTATTTTGAGTCAGCCTCTTCCCGAGATTAAGCAGCCCTGAAGTTCGTCCCTGAGGCTTAGTAACAGCTATTTTCCAACACATTCCAGAGACAACACAGCACGGTTTAATGATGGGGTTAAGCTGCTGTATCTCAGGAGGGTGCCAACAGCCCAGTTCTGCGTTCAGGTCTCCTTTCCCAACAGACCTGACTGCCCAGAGCACTGAAGTTTGCAGACATGAGGTAAAGCATCACCCATGTGTCTTAATTCGGCAGGGGAAGGAGGAGGGAGGAGAGCAGGTCCCACACATCCACTTTTAACACACAGGTAATGTCATTCCTGCTGGGTGACAACAGCTCTGAGCGAGGCAGATTCCTGCTGATTATTTGATTCCAGAAAAATCACTTGGGATGAACTCACAGCAACCAACCTAAGTCCTGAATGGACGGCCCAGGCGCAGGGCAGGGATGAAAGCAGTGCTACCTACCCCAAACAAAGAGGCCCAGGAGGACCTTGTGGGGTCTGGGCTGCCCCAAGCAGCCCCACAACAACACAGACCTGGCTGGAGCAGGGCCAGGAGCCCACTAAACCACCCCACAAGCCGCTGAGAGCCAGGCAGCACAGAGATACCTCCCTCGGGGGGCAGGTCCCACCCCGGTACCTTGAGGATGTGCTGAGCCGTGTAGAAGCCGGCGGGGCCGCTGCCCACCACGCAGACCCGAGGCGCCGCGGCAGGCGAGGAGAGCCACCGCCGCAGACCTGCAGGGGAGAACGACAGGCAGGGAGTGAAGCCACACGAGCCGCCACCGGCCAGGGGCGGCACAGCCCCTCCCGGCAGCCCGGCACCCACCCAGCGGGGCTCGTCCCCTCGCACCGGCCATCGCCGCAGCGGGGCGGAGCGGGGCCGGGGTTTATGTACCGCACCCGGGGAGGCGGAAACGCCCCGAGGTCAGGGACGGCGGCCTTGGCGCTTACGGCCGGGCCGGGGCCGGCGCTGCCGGGGGGCCCGGAGGGGTGTCAGCTGCTCCAGAGTGCCAGAACCGAGACCCCCGACCCCGCGCACCGAGGTCCCGGGGGCCCCGGGCCTCTCACTCCCCCAGGGCTGGCGCACGGGCCTGCGGGGCGCGGCTCTCGCAGCCCCTCGGGCCCGCAGCCCCGGCTGCCCCGGTTATCCCG